>JARHVA010001126.1:1577500-1895000 GCA_037957365.1 Torreya grandis
ATCATATCATAATCTCCCATAAATTACACATAACACATAGATGATGGTGAACCTACCCTATAAATTTCATATTTCTACTATCTACTAGACAATAGTGCTCCCCAAGGTCAACAATATACTACATTACTATCTAATTACATCAATCCTTTCCATAATCCCTACCAACTCCTTTTATGGGTCCACACATAGTTAACATAATATCACTATTATTTTTAGTTTTAGAAATAATCCACATCTCAAATTTTTAACTAAGTTTATGTTTTCCTTTGCATTTTCCATATTTGGTAAATTTAAAGATTTAGTGAGTTTCTTATCACTTTGTGTGATTTATTTCATATTTGTAGCATTATTATTTTTAAAAAATAGTTTGTATAATTAGTTTCTATAATTATAATAGTTCTTAAAATTTGATAAAATATATTGGTGAAAACATTTTATTTATTGAATGTTGCAAACACTAGTCTTGTTCCTAGGGTTTCCTTGTAAATTATTATCCTCCTAGGGTTTAAAATTAAATTAAATTTTCATTATCATGTTGGACTATTTTTTATCATTATCTTATTTCTCTCCTCTTTTTATCATTTTAGTCTTTGGAAAATTTAAAATGGCTAATAAAGAATCTCTTGTTCCTCCTAACCCTCAAGAGAGTGATAACTACTTTCCCTCTAACTAGGTCCATGATATCACTAATACAAGGGGTAAGGTATCCCATCATATAGTTAAAAAATAATGTAATAAAAATATCCTTCCTCAACCCTCTACACCTTCCACATATTTTATTGGTGGTGTATATGTATATTCAATCTAAAGTACCTAAGGTTTGTAATTTTGAATCCCTCAAGGATCAAATAATCATTATGAGCAAGTTAATATAAGAGTTACACAAGTAAAATTAATATTTCATTTCAAGGATTACATCATGGGAAATTTATATTAGATATGCACATAATCTATAGTTTAATAGTGTTAATCATGTATTTTCATCTTCATCTAGATAATGTTGTTCTTACCAAGATTTTATATCAAAAAGGAAAGCTATAACATAATAAATTTATAACAAGTGATTTAAAAAGTATGAAAAAGGATAATAAAAGTTTAAGTGAGATTATAATAGAAATTCTTCAGAATAAGTTGATCAAACTACCTCCTATACATCCTCTAAGGAGATAAAAATATTGGTGTGCATATCATAGATTGCATGGGCATCATATAAATAGTTATTTGGATTTGAAGAAGAAAATAAAAGATATAATTTATATTGGTGATCCTATATAAGATAAATTAATAAAACAACCCATGATTAAATAAGTGAAAGTATAACAAGTGGAAAAAAAAGAATTGTTACAAAAAGAACAAAGATTAAAATTATGGATACACAAGGACAATTTAAAGTAAGAAAATATTCAAAAGGAAAAATTAGAGAAAATAAGAGTACAAAAATATTAAAATGAAAATAAAAATTAAAAAATGCATAAGATGAAAAAGAGTATTTAAAAAGTTAGTTTATCATAAAGTAAATTTTAGAAAAAGAGAAAGAACAATAGTTTCAAACATAAGTTCAACGTAAGCAAGAAAGTATATTTGAGAAAGGGTTTATAACAAAAGAGATTAAAAGTAAAATATGTATACAAAACCAATGTTACAAGTGTGGTTTCAAAGGATTCAACTCAAAATCACTCATAATTTATAGAGCCTTTGATCTTAACCTTCTCATATATGGAAAGAAATGTACCAATATTATGATTAATAACAATATTGAAATGAATGTTTGTAGCATGACAATCTTATAATTTCTTGGATATGATAGGGAAAATTTGAGTAAGACTATTGTATCTAAATAATTTATTGGATTTATTGATCTAACTTTCATAGTTTGTCCAAAAAAATGTTTAGTGGTATTTAATGTATGTCCTAGTTTGGCCCAATATAATGCTAAATTAGGAAGATCATGGATGGAAGTAATGGGGAAAAATGGGTAAAAAACATAATTATGTCTCATTTGAATATGAAAATTCTATTATTACAATTTAAAGATAATTTAGAATTTTTTTAAAGCAATATAAAAAATAATAATAATGTCTTCATCTAGTATAAAAACAAATACAAGTAATGGAAAAAGAGTAAAATAAAATGATCCAATACTTATTGCATGGGATAAAATAGACAAGTCAATACCACAGTATGGGGTAGTTAGTTTTACATATCTAGATAATTCATAGTTGCATTATAATATTCATTTTATATAGATCACCATTCATTTATTCAATACATGATATATTGAAGGTAAGGTTCTAGGGTGTCATAGGTTATTATCCTTCTTTCTATTTCTTTGTTAATATATAGAAAGAACAAAAAAAAATATTCCATAAAAATAAAAAATAAGACATATGCATGCTTATGTTTATTTCATATACATAAATTAATTAATGAAAAATTATTTAGTACTTATTTATACCTAATTTAATATCATATATGCTTCAAAAGTTAATGAGTGAGTACAAAGCATACATGTTGCCATTCCTAGACATAGTTGTAGGTTATTTCACTATCTCAAACTCAAAAATTAAAAATATACAAGATAACCCTATTTAGATAGGAGTGAAACATGTTGTTGTCATATTCCCCTAATCTTGTTCTTGTTAGTATAGGTTATTAATTATTTGATCTAAACTAGACATAGGCCTCTTTCATCTTGTTTATACATCATCAAGCTCATTAGGGGCATCTTATACATAGATTTTATCATTTTTTGGATATATTTTATTATTAATACCTTAGTTATTTATATGGCATAACATATATAAATATTAATAACTTAATAACACACTAATATCCTATTGGGTACCTAAGTTACTATATCTACTAGTGTTACAAGTTGATTCTTTCAATCAAATACATATATTTATGCATGATTTTCATGTTTAATTTCCTAATTCATGTCTTATTTTTAGTATCTATTTGGCTTGTAGACATTTTAAAATATCCTTGTGTGTGAATATAGACCATAATTGTATGTTTTTATGAATGTGAGTGAAATTTGAATAGGTCCATTATATGTGGCCCTGTATCCCTCTATTGCATGTTCTAAGTGCTCTGTGTGTATTATTTTTTTGTGTGTGTCATGGACATGACACTTTTTTGATTAATGTTTCAAATACATGATATACATCAATCATCTTTAAAAAAATATGCAATAATGGATATCATGCATCTTTCCCCAAGTAGTTCTATTCAATTTTTAGTAGTTAGTTTTGATCACTTATTGCATGCTAAATTACCAACATGTGTCTTGATAATCTCAATTATATGCTTATTTCTATCTCACATTACTATGATCTCAATATAATTATATTATGATACCATGATCCTACATGTTATCAATATTACTCATTAACATCTTATACATAACATTAATTACATATATTTTTATTTTAAGTTAAGTTATTGCATAATCTCAACAACTCACCTCAAAAGATGAGGCATACAAAATGGATTTTCTTAGAGACTAAGCTCCTAAAATATATTACACATGATTTTTTATATTACTCATACAATAGATCAAAAAACATATCCTCAAATCACATAGAGAATTATTTAAAAAAGGATCACTCCATTTGGACAAGAATGCACCTTGTTATTATACAAAATAGTGTCATATTGTACAAGTAGGTATAAAATAGTCACTTTCATAATTTATCAATGTTTATAGCAATAAAAATTAATTAAAATGTTTATAATCTCAATTTTTATATAAAAAAAAAATTGTCTTAGATTTTCATAGTTTGGGAGCATCATGTGTGACATGTGTTCCAAGTTATCATGTAGGTTAGTAATTATAGTTTTAGTATTATTGAGTCTCAATATATATACACCACTTAATAGATTTGGGGCATGTGTGAAGGATATGAGCTCCTCCTTTCTTATTTTGTCACTATCTTTGTAGATGGAATGGCAATGGTTGTTATTCTCCAATTCATATATAATAAAACCTAATTATATTAACTTTTTGCACTAATTTTGAATCTTATTCCATGTGCAGTGGTTAGTTTACCCTTTTGCATAGGTTTTTCATTAGTTTTTATAGAAGAACAATCTATTAGAATTCATACATGGATTACAAATTAATTTAATAATTTGAGTATGAAATGATAGATTCAAGAACACCTTGATTTCTTAATCACACTCTCTTATCATTAAGCATTGGGGCATGCACTATCCCATCCAAATTATTAAACATAAATGAAATATTTAGGGGTCTTACCTTCTACAATCACAAGTTTTTATCCAAATTTTACACTAGGAAAAAATAATTATTCATATAATCTAGTCAGGTGAATTTATTCCTTCTTATTAGATCTATAATTTTCTTGAATTTTAAGTTTTGACATTCATATTAAGTAAGGATTTATTTTGTACATGTTTCATTATAGGTTCACATGAACCACATTTCAGCATTGTGGCCTACATTCAAGAATGCACTTTTAATTTTACATTAGTAATTTTCATTTTATACATTACTAGAATAAAATGGAGAAAGTTTATACACATAAATTAACATTTAAGCTAAAAAAAATGCTCTTTTGACCACCTTTTTTACACACGTAACTCTTGACTTATTCTAGAGCATTTTAACCACTTTACTTCACTTTACACATAGAGGACTCATTATTCTAACCAAATAAATGACCCCAGAATGTAATTATTCCTCAATTAAAATAACTTAGACTCACACTCCAATTATTACTAGTACTTATATTATCTATTTTTAATCCTCGAATAATAATGCCTTAATTGGATATTAGTGTACCACTCTCTTGTTTGAATCCATTTATCTTGTGCTACAAGAAAATGATAATTAATTTAAAAATTTAAAATTAATAAAAGGGCCATCCCACAAGTTTAGTAAGCCCAATCCAAATGAATTCCAAAAATACCACTATAAAACCATGTTTAAAACCATTTTGTACATAAGAGGTTTCTACACTAAAAACATCAAAATCTAGTTGAACATTGAGATAAAATTACATATTTATCCTAATTATTACTACATATATCCCTAAAAACCTTGAGATAAATTATAAATACACTTCCAAGGTCACAAATACAAGTTGAATCACTTAATCACACTAGGATTGCACTAAAATTTAAAAGTTTTCATCAATATTTCAAACACACCACTGTAGCATGGGATAACTATTGAGCAAATTTGACTTTTAGGTCAAATTAAGGCAACCCTAGGTAAAAGCTTGAGTTTTAAATGTTTTATGGGGTCTAATATATTTTTATGAGGTTAATTATAAGTCAATTAATGTCAACTAATGTTATATTAGCTTTGGTCAATTAGTTTATATGTCCGTATATAATGTTGGGGTTATTTTAGGGGTCAAAAAGGTGCATTTAGTGCTTTGTATAGGTTTATTAGGAAATGTGCAAGTTTTAAAACATGATTTCATGCCAAATGTGTCACTATAAGTATTAGATAACTAAAACTACTAAAAAAATTGTAGGTTGTTTAGAGAAAATGCATTTTTCTTGGCAAAAAAGAAGAAAATGGCACATGTATGACCTCCTTGGGAAGTGTGCCACTTGTAAAAGGTTTAAATGTGACTCTTAATCTTCACCAAGATTAATAAAACTTTTTTTTGATTTATATATGTCATTTATTTCTTGAAACCATTTTGATTCCTTTTCACTTCTCTAGACACACAAAAGTGACTTGCAGGTTTGTACTTGGTTCAGTCAGTAAAATGGGTTTCAAGTAGAATGATTTAGGGAGTTTTTTTTTTAAATTGGATACGTAAATTTTAATATAATAATTTTGAGTAATGGTGGCATGTTTTTTATGAATCATCTATTTGAAGTTGACTATGCAAATCTACTTGTCATTTTGTGAACCCTGCAAGTTTTACTTCATTTTGAGCAAGTTCATATAAACCAATTGCTAATGTTGGTTATATAGGATTTTGGATTCCTTATTATATTTTTTCCATTCTTGGTTTCATGTTTCATGGTGTTTGGATAAACAAATTTGTCTCATGTTGTAGGAGAGTGTTACCATTGCAAGTTGTAATCATTTTTACCTTGTGCTAGAATGTTGGTCTTCTAAAAAGGTTTTATGGGAATATAAAATGATTTTCCACATGTCTAAAATTAAATTTCCCACCTCCTTTCATGTTTTTGTTCACCACTTCATGATTTAGGCATCCTGTAGCCTTACTTTTCCTCCTGATCAATTCCTTGCCTAGATCCACTTGTAGTCACATGTATGAGTTTGTCCATCTAGTTTATGAGGTTGTAATAAAGGTGTATTTTCTTGTACAAGGAATTAATATTTTAATAAATCTCTTTTGGGTGTTTGGATAAGTGTAGGTTTGATCATGAACCCATCCACCATGCTAGATCAATAATTAAACACTCTGCTTGCCTTATTCCACATGTATGCAAGTGAACCCCACATTGAAAAGGATGATTTACAACTTATTTTAAATTATCCTTGGTTTAAATCATGATTTTTAAGGAGTTGACATGATTTTTTCTGCCTATGTATCCTTTTTATCCATTCTTGTTGCTTTATGACACATCCATTGCCTATATACACTGAAATACAACTTATAAGCAGCCCTTGATAGGAGGTATAGGTGACATATGAGATATTGAAACGTAAGGAACCATTTTTGGATACATATAGTGTTAATAAATTCATAACATATTCATTTTAAGGGTTAGGTTGGAAACTTTAAGTTGGAAATCCTTCAATATATGATGAGATTGATTTCAGGACCATTGTCCCCAAAAAGCCAAAATAGAAGTCTAAGAGGATTTTTTAGGTCTCATAAAACATACTTCTAAGTGTTATAAGACATATAGATGCATGAAAATAATTTACTATAGCATGGAAAAATACTATGGAAGGTTTAAGCTATAGATTATAAGTGAAGATTAGGTTTCAAGAGCTCCCACGTTGCATTCTAAACACTAGAATCCTATAGTGTTGTCTATAACAGGAGAAAATAGCATATTAAACCTAATGAGTGGATTAAATAATTTATAATACATTAGGATGGAATGATGAAATAAGAAACAAAAATATTTATAGGATAAACATCAAGGTATGCATGGATTATGGTGCACTCACCAAATACACTCCCAGTCCATACATAGGCATGATCTTAAGGGTAGAGTATATCAATCAAGACAATGAACCAGTTTGATGTCTAAAATAGTGTCATAATGCCTTAAAATTAGGATAATATTTAAAATTCATACATTTTTACTTAGATAGTTCCATTTAAGATCTATAAACATCATTAATGAGATAAGTTGAAGCTCAATAGACACCTACAATAGGGTGTCTTAGTTAGAATATAGTAGAGACGCAATCATTAAGTTAAAAAGTGCATGAAAAGGGATAAGAAGGGTTGAAATGATAAATAAATTATATCACCACTTCAATTAATACAAGGAAATACTTCCCTAATCTCCTAACCATGAAAAATAATCTTACACAGACCCCTCTAAATCCTAAGTTCACCTACAACCAACCTTAAATAACTATGTTAGCAATGAGCAGGATATGATGCTTAAGTGATAATATGAGGTTACCCAAGATTAAAAAATGGGGCTAGGATATCAAGGATATTTAATAATTTTTCAATCCTAAACATACAAAGAACAACCTACAAACAAGGTCTGAATGTTGGGTGTCTCAGTCAGAGGGGCAGGGAGCAAAGAAGTTGATCTCCTTGAGATATATATGACATGGAAATGAAAGTATATGAAAATTTAAAATTTAAAATACACTCATATAAGTAATAGGAGGATTTTTATACCCTATTTTATAGTCCCAATAGGATAACTTGCATCTACAATCAGGCTTAAAAACATTACAGTCAGGGTTTGTGAGTTCAGTCTTGAGAGTTAAACAAGTATATGGAGGAGTATATGAAGAGTAATGGCATTAACCAAACATGGGAAACTATATCATGAACATTAAAATGTAAATATACCTCATTAAACTGGAATCATGTATATAAGGAACCCTCACTTAAGGCAAACTCTATCCATGAGAAGCAAACCCTATACACAGGCCTTTGCATAAGTTTGACTTGTGTTTTGGGTAAGTTAAGAGATCATATGACCTAATAAATATATAATTTTTTGTGAATTTAATTATTTAAAATTTATTAATCCCACATAAGTGTTTTTTTTTTCAAGCAAAATATGGTAATTACCCCTATTTTATCTTAAAAAGGGGTACTTTCCCCATGTTTACACTAGCAGTTTTGCAGAATGCGATAGAAATATGAGACAAAAAGATGGAGGGACATTTAAAGAGGGTTTGGGAAGATATATTACACCTTAAATACATGAAATACACCTCACATAGGAATTAAACTCAACAGGGCACCCTGTACTAAGGAAGTTCTAGACAAACTCATGAGGCATGGTTATGCCTAAAGGCCAAATAGAGGATCAGTTTTAATTAAAAGTATAAGAGATATTTATAAAGAATTAGAGAATTGTAAAGATTTAATTTAAAATATTTTTTATCTATTAGGATGTAGGTAAATTTATAAAAAGTAATCTATAGCTCTAAGGTGCAGTTAGGACTCTTGGGCATGGCTAAATCTAGTATCCAAATGAGGATTCAGTCACACTTCTGGCATGAGATATAACTTCCATCCTATTGTAACATGTTTTATGGGATGAATTATGAGTTTTAAAATACATTGGAGTGAAAGTAAAACAAGATAAAACCATTTTTTGTCCGTAAAGTAACTCAAATATGCAAGAAAATAGGGAAGCAAGCTTGATAAGACAACTTTTGGAACTCACATCTTCTTGGAGGGTCTACATGGGATAAAAAGGAGTTTAAAGGAGTTATAGGAGGTCCCTATCAAATTATTTTTGTAATTTTTATAAAACTTCAATGTCCTATCTTTATGAACAATCCTTAAGACTAAAATAGGTCTAAAACCCTTCTAAACCCTCAGTTAGGACCAACTTGTTAAAATGGAGTTGGAGATGAAATCTAATGAGATATTTTGACCATAATACATATTTTAACTCATAAATTACTCCCTAAAGATAATTCACATGCCATATATATGTATGAAATTATATGGATGAGGTTCAAAACATGATCTTTTTGACCTTTTTTTTGTTTTGTAGGTTCTAGAAGGATTCAGGAGATGAAACAAAGTTTGGGGAAAATATTAGGAATTATAATAACTTAATATGGCCATATTATTATTTTAAATTTTTATAAGTATGTAAACCATCTACTTGATCTCAACTAGTCAAATATGGCACATTAGACAAGCTAGTAAAAAAGATGGAAAACTTCAAGTGAGCTTATGTTAAGGTGTGCCTAATGATTATAGGGACATGGAGGGTATTAAAACATGTCATTCCCTCCCTTCCATTTATTTTTATGTATAATTGATGACTTTTTGGAAGCCAAGTGTACAGGGTGCATAAAAGGAGTTCTTTTTAGACTGTAGATGATGATGGTTCATTTTTAGTTATTTATATAAGAACAAGAATGTAACCAATGCATGTATATGAATTAATTATGTCCCTAACATGAAATATAATCATAAAACCTGGTGCTAATTAGTTATGTGATGTTCAAATAGGTCCAATCATGAAGGTAGTTTTCTTGAGCCAGTTGAGGAATTTTCTTGCCACTTTTCATGAAGTTTGTGGCTTGGATTAACACTTTTAGTTCTTTAAGTTACATTATTAATACCATAACATCTCCAAATTCAAAATTAAATCCTTTTATTAGCTTAAAATGTGTTCTTATGATCCTTTGACTTCTCTTCTTCTCTCTCTTTCACAAGTTCTATAAGAACTAGCCATTTTGGCCATTGTATGGATGCTCCACCTAAGTATGTTGAATAACTACTCATTTTTATACCTTTATATTAATAAAATTACTAATTTTTACCTATTCCATGACTATTAATAGTGTTTTTTACTTTAATGTTGAATTTACTTAGTGAAGACTATGGATTCCTTAGCAAGTTATCACATTGTCTCACCTATTTGCATTTTATTCTTGTAGGGAATGTGATGTGTTCCAAGAAATTTCAAAGTCTAAGTGAGTTAGTCTCTTCATTATTTATACTCAATTCCTCTTTTCTAGTCCTCCTAGCTTTTCACATTCATTCATAACCCCACAATGTAACATTGATGTAAGAAGGCATAGATTGGAGAGTGTATGTTTAGTTTGTCCTTTGATTTCAAGTGTAATATGAATATGGTTGGATGTAATAATTTAGTTTTGTGTATCACCTCCATTATATTATTTTTATTCAATTTTTCCTTCTCCCTTTTCATCCCCAAATTTAGTAGTAGTTACAATCCTAAGTGGTACATCAAGGGAGCTAGCCCTATATAAAGACTCACCTCATTTCTTAGGTTACCCATGAGCCTAGTGGTGATTAACTTGTTAAAATTGGATGAGGAGAGATTTTAATATCCTCAAATGGTGAAAATCCAAGTGATAATAGTTTTTGGCATGCTTGGTGGGACTCTTGTTCCAAGAGTTGGATGATTTTTGGTGTTGTCCTTCAATACATTAGCCTTTAGAGGCATTTATTAAAGCATAAATGGTGACTCCAAAGCTATATCAATTGGTCAAGTAGCTAACATGATCCTTTGAAGATTTTTTGTAACATTTTATTTTGTGTTATTATTTCCTAATGAAGTTTCATGACTGACCTTGGTATTGATTACAATTTCACACAAGTTGGTGAGACCTTCCAAGCTTATGGCATTCCTTATCAATATGAATAAGTTCTTAACCAACACTATCACAAAGTGTATCAGACACAATATGGTTATTATTGGTATCAATATGATCATATCCAGCCCATACATGTTTCTTACTAGTCATATATCCAACCTTCTCCATGTCTTGATCCTAGTCAACCTAGCCACTCCTCAAGCCAACCCATTTCCACCTTCAAGAAGACACTTTGTGACTATGAGAGATATATGTTGGAGCTTGATACTCTTAGGGGATGTGTCCAAAATATTACCAATCATTCCATCCATAAAATTAGAAATGCATTAGAGTTAGCAAAGAGGGAGTGGGAACCTACTGAGAGAGCCAATTGACAAAGGCTCACAAGTGAGATGTTAGATGTGAATGGTTTATTCTCTTCCTTAGAGGATAGGATATAAATTCATGAAAGGAAACCTCAAAAAACTTATCAGCCTTATTTTCCACTTATAAGAATTTTCTATCATTCCTACATGGTTCCCACTCATGAACCCAACCAACCTTATCAAGGCCATCCTTTTCCAAATCAAGTGGAGGAAAGGGTTGAGAAGAATAACCTTGTGTTTAAAGCAAACCTTGATAGGAAAATTGAGTTGGAAAATATGAACATGAAATATTACATGTTGGTATAAAAATAATTTGATTTCAAACCCTCATTTCCCTCTCACATTTTATCCCCACCACCTCAAAAAGAGACCTCTAATCTTCATATCCCAATTTGGAATAATATAGTGGAGTCATGGGGAAAGAAATAGGAGAAAAGTCTTGACCAAGAATGTGAAATTAAAGAGAGACTTGATCTTATACAAACACCTTCCACCCCTCCTCAAGAAGATAACTCAAATCCTAAGATCCTATGTTGGAGCAAAATAGTAGAGAAATAGGGCAAGAAATAAGATAGAAGCATTGTTAAAGAGTGTGAAGTGGAGAATAGAGTTGGTCCTTTACAAGCCCCTCCCACCCTTCCTATAAAACCTTCTTGTATTCCATGGCTCAATCATGTACACCTAATCATCATGATGATTCCTATGAGCTTCAAGAAAGAATTTTACAAGAGGATTTGGTCAATAAAAATGAAGAGTTAGAGTCAAAGATGAAGTTGCTAAGTCAAGGTGTGATGGAAGGTTTAGACCCACAAGAAGATTTTATGCCTAAACACACCACATTTCACCTCCTTAAATAGAGTTCCCAAGTTGAGTAAATATGAATGAAGTAAATTTAAAGTGGAAGGAAGAAATTCAAGTTGTCTCAGCCCAAGATCTGTCTTCCCTTCCTCAAGAGCTCCTAAAAGAATCTCTTACTTTTCATTCCCAACCTGATTTTGAACTCTATGTTATACCTCCACCAACTAGTTATTTTTGTCATCATTCGATAACTATTTACCTTGATGTGCCTATGGTGTGGGAATAAAAATAAGAGCAGCTGGTTTAGGAAAATTTATAACTCTTCCTTGAAGAAAATGTAACTCCTTGGCAGCCTTATTGGGCTAAGTCAATGGATTTCCAAATGCCTAGTGTTGGCATCACTAGAAAGGAGATGGAAGATATTTCATCCCTTGAGAATAAAATTCATGATATGGTAGTTGAGATTAAAATTACTTTCCTTTAATAAGTCCTAAATGATGAATAAGAGGTGATTTCTTATGTTGAATCTCCTTGTTTGGTTGATGATGAAAAATACTTTCCTTGTGTTGAAGAGACTATATTGAGAGAAACAAATGAAGAAGAGAATGTCCAATTCATGGCAAATAAATAGTACCTCATGAGTGATTATTAGGAATATATTACCATAGGTACTACTTTTAATGAATAAAAATACAATCCACATGCTCTTATCTCCATATTTGAGGGTATGTGGATTCATTAAGCTAACTCTAATGCATCCATTATTGAGGAGGAGTGAATCCATGAGGAAGGTGGCCAAAAATTAAAGAAATAAATAAATTATGAATAATATATGCTTTATCATGATTTTTTGGATGACCATTCCAAGATTTAAGAGGAAATGACTATAAATAAAGAAGGACAATGATGATTGGTAGTTATAAATAGAGATCTTTCAAGAGCTTGAAGAGATTTGTCAAGTTGAGGGCCAAGTGTATGAAAAGGTGACTAAAGAATATTACTTAGAGTAAAATTACCAAGATTGGAAAGAATTTTAAAATATACTTGATGATCTATAATAACTTGAAGTTGAGAGGAAGCCCAATCTTGTTGAAAGAACTATGGAAGACAAAAAGGTATGCCTTGTTGAATCATCATTAGAGGTCATAATTAAAGGATCACATGAAAAAGATGAGGTTGTTTGGATGAAATATGAATTATTTTATTTGGTAAATTTATTTTTATCTACTTGGTTCTCATTTAATATGATGCCAATAAATTTGGCAAACGTTGTGAAAGAGTTGGAGGTATCAATGCTAAAGATCAAAAGGCTACATGCCTCATTCAATCCTCCATGTCATAAATCAAGAAGAGTCTCAATATTTCCCTTTGATCCATGGGGATATATTCTCATTATTATTTTTACATATTATATTTTTATTTTCTTCTCATAAGTGTGTTGAGCACATGTGTGTGTGTTTATTTTCCTTGTTGTGCATGTCTTTTGTTTTGTTTAGTTGGGGTTAGTTTTTAGTCTGTGTCTTGATCAAACATTTGTGATCAATGGTCAAAGTTTTATTGTTTTCCTTATTATTTATATTAATCCATAAGCACAATGGACTAATAATTCCACTTGTCTAGCTAGCATAACAGGCATACTACCCCCATGAGTCACCAATTTGTTGACTAAATTTGACTTTTAGGTCAAATTGAGTCACCCCTTGGTAAAAAATTGAGTATTACATGTTTTAAGAGGTTTAATATATTTTTATGAGGTGAATTATAGGTCAATTTATGTCAAATAATGTTATATTAGCTTTGGTTAATTAGATCTTATGTCCTTATATCATTTTTAGGTCATTTGAAGGGTCAAAAAGGTGCATTTTATGCTTTGTATGGATTTTTTTGGGAAATGTGAAAGTGTAAAAATAGTGTGTAAATCCGGATGTCTCATATTAGTCTTAGATAACTGAAACTACTTAAAATATTTTAGGTTGTTCATACAAAAGGTAGTTCTCTTGGAAAAAAAGGAGAAAATGGTACTTATATGGCCTATTTGGGAAGTGTGTCACTTGGAAAAGGTTGAAATGTGAATCCTTAGCTTTATCAAACTCAATCCCACATTTTTTTTATTTTGAGATGTAATTTATTTATCAAAACCATTTTACTTCCTTTTCACGTCTCTAGACACATAAGACTGACTTACGAGTTTGTACTTGGTACAGTCAGCATAATGGATTTCAGGTAGAATTATTTTAGGAAGTTGTTTTAAACTCATATAAATTAATTTTAAAATAATAAGTTTGAGGAATTTTGGCATTCTCTTTATGAATAATCTATTTGAAGTTGACTATGCAAATCCACTTGTCATTCTATGAACCTTGTAGGTTTTGCTTCATTTTGAGCAAGTCCATACAAACCAATTTTTGATGTTGGCTATAGAGGATTTTTGATTAATTATAAGATGTTTTCCATTATTTTTTTCATGTTTTATGTTGTTTAGATAAACAAATATGTCTCATGTTGTAGGAGGCTGTTACCATTATAAGTTTTAGTCATTTCTTCCTTGTTCCAGAATGTTGGTCTTCTATAGAGGTTTTATGGGAGTATAAAATGATGTTTCAAATGTCTAAAATTAATTTTATCACCTTTTTTGATGTTTTGGTTCACCACTTCATGATTTAGGCATCTTACAGCCTTACTTTTCGTCATAATCAATTTCGTACCTAACTCTACTTATAATCACATGTATGAGTTTATCCATATAGTTCATGAGGTTGTAATAAAGGTGTATTATATTTTCCAAGACATTAATATTTGAATAAATTTATTTTAGGTGTTTGGATAAGTGCAGGTTTGATCATGAGCCCATCCACCATGGTAGATCATTTATTGAACACTATGCCTACCTTATTCCACATGTATGCAAGTGAACCCCACATTGAAAATGATGATTTACAACTTGTTTTATAGTGTAAATCATACATTTTAAGTATTTGACATGAGTTTGGCTTCCCATTTATACTTTTTATCCATCCTTGTTGCTTTATGACACATCCACTACCTATATACACTGAAATGCAACCTAAAAGTGGCCCTTTATAGGAGGCAAAGGTGTCATATGAGAGATTGAAACATTATAAACCATTTTTAGAGCCCTATGGTGTTAATAAAGAAATAAAATATTAATTTTAAGGGTCACATTTTCAAATTGAGGTGGGAAAGCCTTCAAAATATGATGAGATTGATTTCAAGACCATTGTCCCAAAAAAGCCAAAAAAGAGGCCTAAGAGGTTTTTATAGGTCTCATAAAAAATGATTACAAGTGTTTCAAGACATATACATGGGTGAAAATAATTACCTATAGCATGTAAAAATACTATGAAAGGTTTAAAATATAGATGATCAGTGGATATTAGGTTTTAAGAGCTTCTAAGTTGTCTTTTAAACATAAAAGTCCTATATTATTATCTATAACAGGAGGAACAAATAACATCTTAAACCCAATGAGTGGATTACATGATTTAAACTAGGTTAGGATGGATTTATGAACTATGACACATAAATATTTATATGATAAACATAAATATATTAATGGAGGAGTATGTTGCACTCAACAAATACACTCCCAGTCTGTACAAAGGAAGGATCTTAATGGTAGAGCATATCAGTTAGGATAGTGAGCCAATTTGATGACTAAAATAATGTCCTAATGCCCTAAAATGAGGATAATATTTAAAATTAATACATTTTGACTTAAATATTTCCATTTAAGATCTATAAATATCATTAATGAGATTAGTTAAATCTCAATAGACACCTACAAGAGGGTGTCTTAGTCAACATCTAGCAGAGACTTAGTTAGTAAGTTCAAAAATACATGAGAAGGGATAATAAGGGTTGAAATGATAAATAAAGTAGATAAAAACTTAAATTAAGACTAGGAAATACCTATATAATCTCCTAACCATGAAAAATAAGCTTATATAGACCCTTCCAAGTCCTAAGTTGACCTACAACCAACCTTAAATAATTGTGTTGGCAATGAGTAGGATAGGATGCTTAAGTGATAATATGAGGTTACCCAAGGTAAAACAAAGGATATAAAAAATTTATTAATAAAAATAGAGGATATAAATGATCTTTAAGCATTTTTCAAGCCTAAACATATCAATAACAACCTATAGGTAGGGCCCTAAGGCTAGGTGTCTTAGTCAGAGGGGTAGGGAGCAAAGAAGTTGATCTCCTTGAGATAGATATGACATGAATATGAAATAATATGAACCTAAAAAATTTAAATTACCCAAAGATAAGAAATAATAGGGTTTTAATACCATATTTTAAAGCCCCAATAGGATAAATTTCACCTACCATTAGGCTTGAAAATAATACATTAAGGGTTTTGTGAACTTGGTCTTGTGAGTTAAATGGTTGTATGGAAGAGTAAAAGACTTAAAAAAACATGTAAAAATATATCATTACCATTACCATGTAAATATACCTCATTTTTATAGAATCATGTATAGAAAGAACCCTCACTTATGATAAACTTACTCTATGAGAAGTAAACCCTATACATAGGCCTTTGCATAAGTCTGTCCTATGTTTTGGGTGAGTTAAGAGGTCATATCACCTAATAAAGAGATAATTGTTTATGGAGGTAATTATTACCGCTTGATCAATCCCAAAAAGTGTTTATTTCCAAGAAAAATAGGGTAAATACCCCCTATTTTATCTCAGATAGGGGGTACTTTCCCCATGCTTACACTGGAAATTTTGGAGAATGGGATAGAAATATGAGACTAGAATATGGAGGAACATTGAAATATGGTTTTTAAATATATATTATACCTTAAAAATCATGAAATACACATCACATAGGAATGGAACTCAATAAGGTACCCTATACTCAAGAAGTTGTAGACAGACTCATGAGGCATGGTTATGCCTAAAGGCAAAACAGAGGGTCAGTTGCAATTCCAAATATAAAATAGATTTATAATGAATTATATAATGTTTATGAATTAATTTAAAATGTTTTTTAGCTATTGGGATGTAGGTAAAGTTATCAAAATTCATCTGGATCTCTGAGGTGTAGTTATGACTCTTGGGCATGGCTAAATTTAATATCCAAATGAGGAGTCAGTCATGATTCCAACATGAGATATGCATTAAATCCTATTGGAAAATGTTTATGGGATGATTAATCAGGTTTAAAATCCATTAAATTTTAAGGAAAACCAAAGAGAACCCATTTTTGTCCTTAAAGTAACTCAAATATGCAAGAAAATAGGGAAGCTTTATAGGATAACTTTTGGAACTCACATCTTCTTAAAGGGTTTAAATGGGAGAAAAAGGAGTTAATATGAGTTATATGAGGTCCCTAGAAACTAATTTTTGGAATTTGTCTAAAACTTCAATGTCCTTTCTTTATGAACAATCCTTAAGACCAAAAATGGGTCTAAAACCCTATTAAACCCTTAGTTCAGACCAGTTTGTGAAAATGGAGTTGGAGATGAAATATAATGACATATTTGGCCTATAATACCTATTTTAATTTTTAAAATACTCCCTAAATATATTTCACATGCTATCTAGATTTACAAAATTTTATAGATGAGGTGCAAAATAAGATCTTTTGACCATTTTTTGTGTTTTGTAGGTTCTAGAAGGAGTCAAGAGATGAGAAAAAATTTGGTGGAAACATTAGGACTTATAATAACTTATTATGGACATATTATTATTTCAAAATAATTCTAAGTTTTCAAACCATCTACTTCATCTCAGCTAGTCAAATCTAGGATATTGGCCAAGCTAGTAAAGATGGAAAACTTCAAGTGAGCTAATTTTAAGGTATGCATGATGATGATAGGGAAATATAATATATTTAAACATGTAAATAACTCACTCCCATGTATTTTAATGTATAATTTATGCCATTTTGGAAGCCAAGTGTGTAGGGTACATGAAAGGAGTTCTTTTTGGATTGCAGATGATGATGGTCCCTTTCTAGTTATTTCTAGAAGACCAAGCATGAAACCAATTAATGGAGAGGAATTTATGATGTCCCTAAAATAAATTAAAATATTAAAACCTAGTATTAATTAAATATGATATGTTCAAATAGGCCCAATCGTGAAGGTAATTTTCTTGAGCTAGTTGAGGAGTTTTCTTGCCACTTTTCATGAAGTTTATGTCTTGGATTGACACTTGTATATCTTGAAATTTCATGGTTCATACCATAACCTATAAAAATACACAATTAAATACTTATATCAGTTTTAAAAGTGTCTTTGTGACCCTTGTAATTATCTTCTCTCTCTTTCACAAGTTCAATCAGAACTAACCATTTTGGCCATTGTATGGATGCTCCACTTGAGTATGGAGAAGCCCTACTCATTTGTATACATTTTGATAAATAAAATGAATAATTTTTACATATTACATGATTATAAATAGTTTAATTTAATTTAATTTTTAAATTTCTTAGTGAAGACTATGGATTCCTTAGCAAGTTGTCACACTATCTCATTTATTTACATCTTCTTCTTGTAGGGCATATGATGTGTTTCAGGAAATGTCAAAGTTTAAGTGAGTTAGTGTCTTCATTAGTTCCAATTAATGCCTCTTTTATATTCCTAATATATTTTCTCATTAATACATAACCCCATAATGTAACATTTATGCAAGAAGGCATAAATTTGAGAGTGTACGTTTAGTTTAGCCTTTGATTTCAAGTGTAATATGCATATGATTAGATGTCATCAGTAAATTTGGTGTATAGAATCCATTACATTATTTTTATTTAAGCTATCATTCTCCATTTTCATCCCCAAATTTAGTATTATTTTCAATCTTAAGTGGTACATCAAGGGAGTTAGCCCTATCAAGAGACTCACCTCATTCCTTAGGCTACCCACAAGCCTAAAGGTGATTATATTGTACCATTTGGATGAGGAGAGATTTGAATATCCTCAAAGGGTAAAAATAAAAGTGAAAAAAATAAATATGTGGAATTTTATCCTTATTTTTAGTATTTATATTTAGATAATGCTATATATAGGGGTTGTTTAGGTTAAGCAAAAATTTAACTTCTTCACCATTTTTATGTTGTGATTGCATTCATTTTTTTAAGTCATTGAACTAGTGTTTAAAAGTGAAAAGAATATATATAATTGTAATTTAAGATCATTAATATTCCAAAAAACACACATGTGAAGGAAATATTACCCTAGAAAATTTAGATCTTTGTTACCTTCTAAACACTGGCATTCCCTAGGGATAAAAATGTGTTGCTTTACTATATAGTTATAATTATCCCCTTCAAAATCCATACCAACTCTTGTATTATGTCTACACTCATTAAAAAAAATCTCCATATCAATTTTAGTTTCATTAATAGTCTTTATTTATTTTTTATATCTAATTTTATGTTTTCCTTTATACTTTCCATATATAGTATATGACTATGTGTTGTCGAGAAGGAGCTTTGTAAGAGTTAGAGTCATGATGGCTTGTGAGGATTGAATATAAGATGTGAGAAGGTATAAGGACTATATTGGATTGGTTTTTAATTGTTCATGAATATTTAATATGCTCAAGAATACCAAATAGGTTAGTCTTAAGTGAGAAGAACTTCATGTCTAATGGATGAGGAATGAAAAAGAGACGCTGGTCAACTTGGGAGGTTTCATGATAGTTTTTGGTATACAAGATCATATAGGGAATTAAATATGATTTAAAAACAATTAATAAGTATAAATAGAGTGTCTACCTATAGGTATGGTGTTTTGGAACAAGTAGTATAGTCACAAATTAAGTGTATTCTAAGCCTATCAAGAGAAAGGTGAGTGTTGGAAGGCTTTTGGTTAAGGTTGAGATCATGAATATTCCTTGAGTGAATTAAAAAATTATTATATACATATAAATGTCATTATATAACAATGAAACAAGGCAAGGAAGTGTTTTCAAAGGATAGCCTATAGCCAATTTACAAGACCCTGCACACAATCAACATTCTAAAACTCTACCCATGGTTTTCTAAAGTTTGAAGGTTCTTGAAAGACTATCTAGACATGAAATTTTATACATAGGGTAATTATGACCCAATTAAAAAATCATATATTTTTTTTTCATGAGGAAAAGGAAAAATATCCTCTATTTTATCTCAGAGGTAAGTCACTTTCAAGCAAACAAGAATGTAGGCAATGGTGAGAGAATGATAAAAAATGAGTGTTTTTGATATTTGAAACACTTTGTGACACTTTTGGATGATTTATTAAGGTTTTTTAGATTTAAATAACATGAATAAATCCCAATAATCATGAGAAATGACTCATAAATATTGGTGAGTGTCCATTTGTAGTTAAAGCCCACTAGGTCTAATACAAGCCTAATGCCCAAAAGGGGGTAATTTCCACTTCCAAGGTATAATAAGCATTAAAAATTATGGTAAAATTAAAATAAAGTGTTTTAAAACTATAGTTTTGTACTTAACTTCATGAAGAATCCATTTCTTGGCTCAAGAACTCAATAGGGTGCACACAATGCTTAGAAGAGCTTAATATGCTAAATTTGGATGATCACACCAGTGTGGAGGTTTATAATTGGACCTCAAGGAGTTAAGAGATGTTATATGGGGTATTTTAATTGATTTTTGTGTTTTTTTCCATATTTTGGATGTCACAATTTTATGAATTATCCTTAAGGGTGAAAATTACCAAAAACCCTCTAAAACCAACAATTTGGAATAGTTTATAGATATTTAGTTGTAAACCCCATAAAATGACATATTTTCATCCTAAAAACTACAAAATATTTTATTATACTATAATAGGGTCCTCCACATGTAATTTTTTTGTACCTTCCTTTGTACAAAATAGTATAAAAAATAGTATTTTTTATGTTTTTGAGATAAAATGGGTGTTATGATGAGTGTATAAATAGGAAAATTGTTTTGGGAGGTATATTGAGACTTTTTTTTACCTTTATAATCTTAAAAAACATAATAACACACTCATAAGTGCCCAAACCATTTAATCTTTTTCAGCCAGTCAGAAAATGCCTAAAAAGGCAAGCCTTCCAATGGCTATTTCATTGTTCTAGTACCTCCATAGTGTTATAGACCACAAAATTTTACATGGATCATGTTTACATAATTTAAAGATTAAATCAATTTTTTTTGGTATGTTTCACATATGTGTGAGATCCCACCATCGATATTTATCTTTTTAGGTCTAAGAGGGCTAATTAGGCCTAATTTCATTGAGGGAATGTGCTAAAAACATATCAATACTTAGAATTTAGCCACAAAAATTTTTAAATATATGAAATGGGATAGAGGGTACCTTTAAAAAGTCTTATTTTCTCACCATCACCTCTAGTTTATCCCAAACAAGGAGTTTTGTAGAAAAAGGGATTCATAGAAAAACATGGTTTTAGTGTTTTTCAAGGTCTTGTTGAGTGCTTGATGCATAAAAATACCTTATCTAAGTCATTATGTGATTTTTATAAATATTACATGGTGTAAATATACAAAATTGAATAAAATTTGAAGAAATACAAACCTTTGCCTTCTACACCTAGTAGAAGATGAGAGATTTAATGAGCTACCAAACAAAATGAATTAATATAACTCTTCATAAGTATTTAAAAATATAAAACATGAATTTATATGCAAAATTAAATGTAATAATAATTCATTGGAAATTTATAATGAATTATAAAAAGTTTTAAAATGTCTACAAGCTCAAATAGGACTCTACTTACTTCTTATGCCCCATTTGAAGACAAAATCAAAGAGAAGTTTGAAGAAGTCACTCAAAAACTTGTTACAAGTGTTAAATCATCATTAATAATATAAATAAGGGTTAAAAATAGTAATTTAATATAATTTAAGGCCTACATCCATGGAGGAAGACTCATTCATCCAAGAAGACATGAAGGATAAAATCTATGGGTTGGAACAAGAATTTAGGCACTCTCTAAGTGGTCTAGGCTTGACCAAGCATTATGAAAAGTTTTATAAGCCCAAAAAACATTGTTAAATATTTATTCCATGCCACTCTATGAATTATTATTACTTTAAATGTTGATAAATTCTATGTAGCACTAAAGGAGGAGCTTGGACCAAGTTTGAAGTCCCCTATTTTGGGGCTACTTTGTCTCCAATAATTTATTTTGTTATATGTATTATTTTTTATAGAATTTAATAGGAATATTTTTATTTTTTATTTTTCCTGAAGGCTACCAAAAAAAATTATTCACCTTTTGAGAGAAATAAGAAGATAAATTCCTCTATTTTTAGGCTTTTTAAGTGAAGTGTGTGTGCTTGCCATTGATATAACTTAGTTAAATACTTGTTTTCCTTTGATATTGTCTTGTTATTTTACCTTAATAAGATATTTTTTATGTTATACAGATCATTTTAAGTGTCTAAACTAGCTATGTTCAAGCATTAGATGTGAATTCAGTCCTTCCTTGCATAAACTAGGTTTGCCAAGTCCTTTTGTGAAACACTCTTTTAGAAATATTAACTAAGTGTAGTGAATGTGTGAAATATTTACCCTCTCAAAAAAAAAATCAACCATAATTGGCCACAAAAAAATTGGTGCATCAACTTTCATTTTATTTATCTTTCAAGTCTATTGCAAGTAATAATTTTTACACCCTTTTCATTGCCAGCATTAGTAGATAATAGTTTAAGAGTAGGTTTTAGTGAGAGAATAAAGGGAACCAGCCATCTCTATATATTCTCTCAATTATGAAGTCACCCACACTATGTATATATTCCATGTTCCAATATGAGTGAGGAATAGTATAATTTCTCACAAAGGTACACTCCTGATTGATAACAATTAGCCATAAAGGTTTATAGTTAATCCACTTAGCTAAGGATCACCATGAATAGATATTCCAATAATGAAACATATTTAATGACCATAAATATTGTATATAATCATAAATTAAATAGTAAAATTTTAGCCATGGCTAATACAACATTACAACCACTATTGTAGAATTGTAATGTATAAATGTTATAGTTTTCAGCAATACATAATAATATCTCAAAATATAAAACATGATACAAATATCCACAAAGTAGAGTATCCAAAAGTCAAGTGTCAATATATAATATCAATTATAGTACTCAAGATAGAATAGAGATCATAATCATAGTGATTTCCACACCAACTGCTAACCGTATATCCCCCGCACTATCTCCCAAATAAGGGGATGGACCTCCCTTCATGGATGGGTAGATAATGATGATGTAGGAATATATAGTAAAAAACCAAAATCATGTGTTGAATATATCAAATAAATAATGTGTATCATAAATAAATCCATTCTAACATGATATCTCATAAATATGAAAACTATATCAACATATGAAATGACAATGTTTAATCATAACATTACTTTGGCCAAAAATTTTAATAATAAATGATCTCTAGGATCAATCAAATTCATACACACCACTTGATCATATTACACTTCATATTAAATTTATGGCACTTATTAATCTAATGGAATCCATCCACTACTTATTTAGTGTCATGAATATGAGATTTAGTAAAATATAAAATAATATAAAAACCACTAGATTCTAATAAAGTATTCCATGTTAGTAGGTAAAATATGATAAGTATGGAAATATCATTTTTTTCATTTAATCCATAAAATAAAATGAAATTAATGTATGATTCTCCAATTTATTAAATAATAATAAATAGAATCAAAATACAGTCTTTTATAGAATCTTGTCATCTGGATAAGAATCATATTTAGACTATCAGTTACTCAATATCACTATGTAACTGTAAAAGTTATTCCCTCATTTTATTTATTTAAACCTATTTTAAATGTTGTTTATATTTCCCAAATGTAACAAATTTTAATCTTTTATCAATTATAAAAGATTTATAATTTAGCAATTAAATTTTTTAAACATGGAGTTTCAACCAAACATCCAACATATAATAGATATTTCTAAATCCAGATTTATAATTTAGCAATTAAATTTTTTAGACATAGAGTTTCAACCAATCATCCAACATATAATATATATTTCTAAATCCTTATTATGTTAAATAATGCACACAATATACACAATAATTAAACATCTCAGTATGGAGTATTATTTTAGGTTTCTATAAGAATTACCTAAACACATATACATTCCATATATTTATAATTTAAAAACATATATTATATGATTTAATAACTCATTTATTAAAAACCCAAGTCTACATAATATATACCACACTTATTATTTATATCTATTAGAACACATATAACATGTATTGTTTCAAACTAAAATAGAATGACAAATCAATTCATTCTTTAGGAGTTCTGCTAGAACATAATGCACACAATTTTATTTATATAAGGTCACCAAACCAAATTCAATCTAAATAATATTTTTATTCATTCTTACAAAATTGAATAACATGATAGATTTATAATTTTATCTATTCAGTTCATGCCCAGTTTATAACTAGTCCGAGATTCAAGGCTTCAATGTTAATATTAAAGTTTATTCTATTTAACAACCAAACACATATCCCAATTAAACAAACCCTATACATGGTCAAATAATCATTTATATAAACCATACCATAGACATTTGACATAGTCAAATTAATATAATATGTCCCAAAATATCACTTATTTCACATAATCAAATTATAATAATTCTACAATATAATACTATTAATTTCATTTTAAATAAAACCTACTCAGTACAAAAATCAACCAATTCAAATATGATATATTATTTCAAACTCATTTCATAGTTTGACATAGACCATTAAATATGAAATCAAACCTAGTTATTGGTTTGACATAAACCAATCATAATCAAACTATATTCTTATTCTAAATATAATCCAAAATCATAAACCCAATCAATAAAGTCACTATATTTATATACACACAATCTAAACTCATAATTTCATTTACTCAGTTGACTGCATACAACAATTCCTTATAATTAACTAGTTGATCTTATATCAATGCATCCCTAAATTGACTCACAGTTATTATGAATGTTATTTCTAATAATATTTATATATTATATAATACATTTATATATGTATGTATATATATAATTCCAAGAAAATAATAAAAACAACCCCATTTCCATTTTTACAATGTTGAACCAATTATATATATATAATATACCTATTTATAAAAATTGCATATATATATATATATATCAAAATGTCATAACAACTTTAATAACAATTAAATGTAATTTTAAATCATTTTAAAATTTATATAGGGTTAAATTAGAGATCTCACATTGGTGAATTTAAACAAGCCAAATGCCTAAAACCCTACCCTTTACCCTTTGGGGATATGGGGTTGGATGTAGGGTTTTATGGAGGCTGATACTTCCCACAGGGCCTTACATACAACCCCTGCCCACACCCCCCTGCTATGTTTTTTTTAATTCATTTCAAAAAAATGAAAACCCATTATTCTATCATTTCATTTATTTATTTCCATCCAATTCTAACACACATAAATTCAAATATAAAACTAGCCTAGATATTTTGTTGAGTAAGTTAAACCTTTTAAGCTATAAATCCTTTTAACATTTCTCTTTTTATCTGCAACTTTATATATTCTTATTTCATCATATCCAACATTTCATTTCCTTTATTTTTATTTCCTTCCCATCACCTTAAGATGTCAAATTCTTCCTCCATTATCATTAGGCAAAATTGACTGATAAAATACATGCTAAAATCTCTCAACAGAACTCTATAGTCTACCACCATGAAACCATATAGATTATACTAATAGTATTTAATTATTATTATTTAAGTCTTATAAATGAAATAAAAATAATAAAACCCATTTAAAAAATCATATAATAATACTATGTAGACATACCTAACAAGGTAGTAAGGTAAGTAAAACATAACCAAATTCACTCATTCAATCAAACAATTGCATTATATAAGTTAAGCTAGTACAATCACAAAACTAGTGAAATCACTCAATGAAAAAACATGATCATTATCAACAATAAACAACATACTAGAAATTATATTAACAATCACCTAAAGGGGAATTACACAAAACATGTTATGCTATCTATATCAAATAATTAATTACAAAACATGATATATTAAGTGGTGTGTTCAAGGTTTATGGATTCATTCTATGTCATCCCCTAACATCTCCATCTAAACCACCCTCTCTAATGATGTTCTCCCTTTGTCACACTCTGAGGGATAAATCTGTCCTGCATCCACCTTAAAACAATGAAGGTAGTTACCCTGAAACAACATTATATACATAAATTAAGAAACATAAATTGTCCTATAATCAACATATGTCATTAAGCTTAATAAAAAAATAGTTAACCAAATAATCAACCATAATAATCCATGGTTTAAATAGGTTATTCAACTTCGAGAGAAATCAGGATGTGATAAAATATAAGAAATAAAACCTTCTCTTAGTAAACATTGTACCCCACCAAGTCTTGCACCTTCTAGATTTATACACATTACACATAATTATATGAGTAGTGATAAGTGAAATTACATTATAAAAATTTAATTTATAGATTCAGATTCATCTATATTTATCACTTGATATTCCTAAAAAGTCATCCTCCCATCCTATGATATAAACATGCACTATAGTCCTCCCATCGATGGAATAATTACATATATTATTTTAATTTTTACACACTTAAAATATGTCAAAAATATAAAAATATTAAATATGAAAAAAATAAAAAGACATAAAAATATTTTAAAAAATATTTAAAATATTCTCAAAAAATAAATAAAACTAGAACATAAGCACGACATGAGTTACTAAGTTTACTTATTTATATATGTTATGTATCACAATTTTGGTAGATAGAATATTATTTTTCATATACACATGAATTTCATGAGATATATTAGTGTGGTGTAGGACATACATATTATACAAGAATTATTAGATACTAAACTCCCTTATACCTATTAGCCATGCCTATACTAGGCACACCTTATTCTACAATTTACATTATAATAGGTTATATCTATTTATAACCTTTCTACCATAGCAATGCATATACCTTTCAATTTCTTCCTACTTACTCATTTCTTACATTATGCTACATGGATATGTTACTTTTATATGGTATCACAATGATACATATGGGTGGTGTAAACTAGTTTTCAGTTCTTCTATGCTTCTTTGATGTTGTTACTTTTAATCATGATAGAATAGACATTACTTAGTTATTATGTGTGGCCACTTGACCTTATGTGTGTGTCATATTTATTTGTGACATTGTTATTTCATTTACTTGTGGTGCTTTTATTTGTTTATTATGACATATTCGTGTCCTTTTTATGCATCATTTGTCCCTATGTGTGACACTACATAAATGTTATGTGTTATGCTTATTGAGTTTAATTAATGGTGACATGATCCATATCATGCACTTTTATTACATAGTATTATTCAAATATGCTTACTTTAATCACGCTATTTTATACATACATATATATATATATGATGATTAAAGTAAGCATATTTGAATAATATTATGTAATAAAAGTGCATGATATGGATCATGTCACCATTAATAAAACTCAATAAGCATAGCACATAACATATATATATATATATATATATATATATATATATATATATATATATATATATATCACTTGTATGCCTCATATTACATATGTCTCATACTTGCCTTGATGACATAGATTACACTATGATAACTTACTCTCCACATGTCGCCATGATTATAAATTAATTTATATTTATCATTTGATACAATTTACTATTCTTTTAGGATGATAAATTTTTAGGATAGAACCATAATATTGAAAGGTGGGACATTATATTGTGCTTGTCTTAGAGTTTCAACCTTCCATGAGTTGAAAAATAAGAGTTTATGAAAAAGTACATGTTTTAAAGATTCAATGTAAATAAAAAAATCAAATACATAATATATATTGGCACATTGATAAATATTATGGGGGAATATGAAGTGCATATGTACTCACTTTATAAATAATTTAGTACAAAATCATACACACTTGGATGGATATGCATGGGCATTGCAAAATAGTTATAGAAATAAGAATTACATTTTTCAAATATATTAATATTTGAACAAAATACTTGGAATTATATATCATTTGACATAGATTTAGGGGGCACGATGTTAATTCATTCACACATATAAATTTTTAAAATTAGAAAGGAATGATGATAGGTCATGCATACATATACATTTTTTAAATTCAAAACGCATGATGTTGGTTCATGCACATGCATTTTCTTACATCAAAAGTCATGATATTACTTCATACACATACGTACTAGATTATAATTTATAGATTCAATAGAGAAGGGTTATTATTTAAATTTTATTTTATTTTCACTAAGGTAATGATGGATCCATGAATATTCTTCATTTTCTTTCAATCATGCAAATAAAATCTAGATATGTTTACAGTGTGTGATTTTTTATATTATGGGTAAAGCATATTCAAGTTTAGAGACAACAAATGGATTTGATATTAATTTTATATAACCAATTTGTGGTCCCACTTTTTTTAAAATGTGATATACATTTGAGTCTAGTGATAGTCAACCACCTTGGCATCAATTCTAACAAACCCATTATGGTTTCACCTTATTTTATCTCATCTATTAACCATCACTATTAAACATGAATTTCAAACTCAATGATAAAAATACCTTATATCATTCTGAGATGACTTATAACCTCAAGGTAACTATCATTTAATTTCTAGGAAAAGTATGAATTAGACATATAGGTTAACTATTGTGGGCCTATCTACTTAGTTTAGTCTTGTCCCTACACCATTTAATGGATAGTTTCCAAAATTTGAAATATTAATATAAGTCATCCCACAGATTTAAAAAGTTCAGATACAGGGAGTTATTAATAACATTAAATGTAAATATAAATTGATGGTAATTCATCAAATTACTTGATATCTATCTATTACACTATTATACATTAAGAAAACATGCCCTATTATTCTAAAATTCAATATAAATCACTAAGAGTAATCACAAGTCAATTTTGAATAATTTAAAATCAAAATGAATAGTTTAGATAATATGTAATTATCAACAATACAAATTTTTTGAAAAATATAAGAAATAAAGAGGACTATATCAAGATTTAGTTGGACTTATTACAAATAAATCATATATATCTAATGCATTTGTAATAAGTACAAATTATTTAAAATGATAAAACATAATTAGTAGTCCAATTTTCAAAAACTATGAAAAATCAATTAATATTTATAAAAAATTAATTATACTTTTCAGTAATTAGTTAAACTTATTAAAATTAATTTTTTGAGCATTATTTCTATTGTTGAAGTTTGGCATTGATGTTGTTGTTAATGTCAAAGGTTCTTAAGAAAGGTGTTCATGAGGTCATTGAAGAATGTTCTTGTTTGATAGAATAATTGATAGGTATGAAATTGTTTGAGGAGAATCTAAGACATGTTATTAAAATTTAAGAGTATCAAAAAGTTTTTCAAGGTCAATTATCAAGTTTCAAGAGCTTGAGAAGCCTAGTCATGATACTAACCATAACATGAAGAGTCCTAATGAGAAGGTTTGAGCATGGTCATTTAATGAGATAGATACATAGAGGCATAATAAGATTTATGAGGTTGATTTAACATGTATGTGAGTCATTGGAACACTAAAAAGAGTTTCAAGATGAGCCTATGGGGGTAAGACCTTAAGTTCAAGACTGCAACTACACTAGTTCTAGGCCCTGCCTGGCCTAATGAGGTGTTGTTAAGGCCTATGAAGGATGTCAAGTAGTGTTTGATCATGATATAGATTTATTGATTTTGTATATGATATTTAGAGTGCATTAAAATAGTATTAAAGGTTAGTTTTAAGCCCTAATTTGGTTTTTAGGTCAAGGTCTAAGTAAGCAAAGAGAGAGATGGTGGTTAAATAAGGGTGGTTAAATAAGGTATGGGATTAAGATTTTAAGATAAGAATGAGAATTTTAGTAGTTTAATTGGTGTGATAAGTTTTCCCAAGTGTGTTGACCAATTATAAGGTCAATTTTTTCAATAAAAGGCATGAAAAGTGGTTTTGTAGTTTTTTGAGTGCACAGAATGAAGGGTTCTCAACCTGAGAAGGACTTTCAAGTGTTTATTTACATGTGTAACCTCTAAATTGAAACATAATATTATAAGGAGATTATTAAGGGTCCTAGATAATATCTCTAGGCATTATTTTTAGAAAATGAGGGGTAGTCATTTATGAACAATCTTTAACACCACAAATAATATTAACCTTCTCTAAAACCCTAACACTAACCTGATGTGAAAGATGTTGATAAAAATAGCCTATAATGGATTATATAGTCTATATAAGTGATTATATGTTATATTAAACTCTCCCAAGCACATCCAAGTGTGATTTTTTTCATTTGAGTGAGTGGACCCTATAGAGAAGGCCTTGTTTCTTGAAGATTTATTATAGTAGTTAGAGTTGACCAAGTCAAAGTTAAAAAATGGATGGAGGATAAATATTGAGAATTTTATTTTATATAAATGGTGATTTAATATTATTTTATATACCTCAAGTGTGTTAAACTGGTCATACAAGTTGATTAGTTGCTAACAAGCCTAATATTGCAAAGAGTAAGAAACCCAATCAAAAGTGAGAAGGTGATTACAAATGTGTTATAATGGATTAGGGATAAATTAAAGTACATGGATATGTTTTTAAATAAATTTAATACATTTTCATGTTGGATATAATTTTTTTATATCATTTTGTATAGGAAAACTTTGCTCTCAAGTTTACTTGTCTAGCTCGATGATGTCTATGTAAAGTGAGGTCATGAGATTGGTCTACAAGACCAATATTGCCATTATATATTATGATATTTTTTTTGGATGTCTTTTAAATTATTTTTTATGATTTTTAACACCTTTAATATGTTCCTTTAGGTGTCATAATTTCAAGTTTTCATGACTATGTTTTGAGGCTAGTTGGCAATTCTAAGTGGGCTACTTGCAGAGAAGGGTTTGATTACTTCTACCCTTAGTTGTGAAGTTTAAATAATATTTTGATGACATTTATGTCATTTAAATATCATATATGTTATTTTTTTCCATGTTTTTTTATAAAAATTATGTTTATGTTTTAGTTATTCAAGATAAACTTTTTGGGTATACATAGGCCTAATTGTGAACAGTATTAATGACATGATTCAAGTGGTGATTGGAACTAAAAGGTGTCAATGACATAATATGATATTATTATGGGTATATTTTAGTTACATATTATATTTTACTAAGATGTGATAATTTTTAGAGTGTTCTAATGAGTTGAAAGGGCAACGTGCACTAATGAAGGCCTAATTGAATTAGATATGCTTCATGCCTAGAAGAGGTTTTTGGTCCTATATGTTATGAATGAATTATTTTAATGTTTTATTCATTGTTTTATAATTTAAAAATTAATATTTTATTTAACACATAAGTATTAAAGTGTGTATGGATGCAACAAGAGGGGTAGAAGTAAGAACTTAGTATAAAAACTAGGCCTAATAAGCCTATTTGATGTGTTAGAAAATGTGGGTATTGAAGCCAAAGATATATCACTTTAAAGAGTAAAATGAGGTATTTAATACCATCATCAAGGTTCATACAAAATATCATGAATATATAATATGGGTACTATAGATGATTATCAAGGTCAAATGACCTAATCTATCTTGAAGAGACCTAGTTGAGCGAAGGAGACTAAAAGGCAGTTTGAGAGGGCTAAGAGTGTGAATATCTTAAGATATGGTCACCATAATTTGATTTATAATTAATATTTATTAAAGGTGATCAATAAAATAATGTGTATAAGTTGTTTTTGAGTCATTTAGGGGGTTTGTTCCTCCTTGTAAGTAGGTTTTTGCTAAAGCCTAGTCAAGTGGGGGTTTGGCTAGTTGGGATTGGTACACCACGTGAAGTTGGTCCTTCACTAAATATTAATGTTTGTCTTATAATAATATTAAATTTAAATATATCATTTGGTTTTAACCCCTTAATTTTTTCCCACTCAAATAAGTGTTTTGTGAGTTATGCTCTTATCCGATGCCCATGGCTCTTAATATGTTGCTACTTCATTATATTGTTTTAATAGTTCATGAATGATAAGGTAAAGTTGTATAAGTTTTTTAAGATTAATTAATCCTAAATAATTTTTATTACAAAATAAATCACATCTATCTAATGTATTTTTAATAATTCTAAATTATTCAAAATATTTAGAAATAATTAGTAGTCAAATTTTCTAAAACTATCAAAAATAAATTAGACTATATCAAGATTTAGTTGGACTTATTTCAAATAAATAACATATAACTAATTTATTTTTAATAATTCCAAATTATTTACAATGATAAAAAATGATTAGTAGTCTAATTTTTGAAAACTATCAAAAATAAATTGGACTTTATCAAGAATTAGTTGGACTTATTACAAATAATTCACATTTATCTAATGTATTTGTAATAAGTCCAAATTATTTAAAATGAATAAAAATAATTAGTAGTCCAATTTTTGAAAACTATAAAAACTAATTTGGATTTATAAAATATTAATTAAAATTATCAATAATTAGTTGGACTTATTACAATAAATCACATCTAAGTGTGCAAAATAGTCACATCATGCCATTAGAAGGCTCGTGGTCTTTCTATCTTCAGTCAAATTTATATAGTCATTCAAACTATTTCATATGTGATTCTAAAAATAATAATAATTTGTGTTTTATTTCATATGAAAAGATAAATCATAAATCAATTGGGCCAAGCATAATGAAAATAGCCATTTAACACAAGTTTTGATCTCAGGTTTTGATTAACTAGTATGATTAAATCATTAACAAATTCCTACTTTGACATGTTGATATGTAATTAGGCCACTTGAGATGACTAGGATGTGACATTTCAATATTTTATTAGATCATGAATATTTTTTTTTAATATTTAGGTGACATCCCCATGATCATTAAATTTTAGCTCGCACAAGCCATGTGTCAATCACTAGAAACTTGGCAGTTCACCCACATTGACTTTGGTATTAATGAGAGAGTCTCCAATATTTTTATAATTGGCATGATAATGGCTTATCAGGTCTCTCTACACCTCATATATGTTTATATAGTCTCCCACATAGCCAATTTACCTAAATTTTGAAGCATGTTGTAATCTCAGTCACTTATAATGCTCAAGACTTTTATTTTGACTATTCATCCTTATACGTAATTGAGTCATTGATATTATGACACATGGCATGATATTAGGTTCTTATAGTACTTATGAATTTTATTTTGACTTTTCATCCCTTTTCATAGGCCATTTCCCAATATTGTGCCATATGGCATGATATCAAGTGATCAAGATTTTGCAGTTTGAGTTTGTGGTAGATAGGATTTACAAGTGTCAAGCTGCTAAAGTCCATTTTGGGAGACTTAAATTAAGTGTAATTTTTAAAACCAAAATTAAAAATACCATTTTTTGATACAAAAATTCCAAAGAACAAAATATGTTGATGATTAAATGGCAAATGCCTAATTCTAATTGTCGAAGCCTAAAATGCAAATGCAGAAAAGATGACTTTTTCTTGTAAAACTTTAATTGTGAAGTGGAAAAACCTAGGACATAAATTCCAAAGTGGGAAATTCTAAGTCATAAAACTCTAAGGCTATTTCACAAACATGAGAATTTTGAAGTGTATTTTATAATTTGTAAAAGCCAATGACAAATCTTGATGTGCAAATTGCGAAGACCAGTTGTTGAAGATGAATTTATAGTTTATGAAATTTAAACTTATTATTTTGAATACAAAAAAGTAAAATAAATTTTTTAAATACTCAAATTGTGAAGTGAATATTCTAAATTTACAAATCCAAAGACTTTTTGTGGATGCACAATTGTCAAAGACTAAATTATCATATTATAAAATATAAAATGCGAATGTCATAGTGTTTATTTTAAGACCCAAAATGAAGACTTAATTTGGAATACATAGAATGAAAAGTGATACTTGAAAAAATCTCCAAAAATAAATAAATCAATAAAAAAATAAGGCATATGCTAAGTGAATCCAATAAAACATTTTACATGCCAAAAATATGCACCAAATTTTGAAAAAAAACAATTTGTACTTCTCATTCTAAAATTAAGGAAACACCATTTTAAACTTCCAATGTCACAAAAAAACCAATATCTCCCAATCCTTTATCAATATTTTTAAAGTGCCTATTATGATGATGCATTGAAATAGTCTATTACAATGCCTTTCAAAAATGTAATGAGAATAAGTGTATGACCTCTCCAATTTTTATTTGGTTTCTAAGCATAGATGATACTATCATAATAATGGGGGGTAGAGAGGTGTCAATTGGGTTTTTATTCCATTTTTTGTCCAAATTAGCTATATAAATTTCATCTTCTTTTGAATTTGTTTCTTGCATGAACTAGGATGAACCAGAAGTTATTTTGACAATTCATTCTGTATATTCATTTATTTGCATTATCTCAATATTTTTTTTAGATCTAGCAATCCATATTATGTAGTTCACTCTTGTAAAATAATCAAGTCATCTCCTTTTTTCACATCTTTAGCTAGATCAAATGAAATTTTTATTTTTTTGAACCAACATATGTATCTATATATGACACTTCAAATTCAAGGGCCCTGTCATGAACCATTTTATGTAAAACTCTATGCAGAGGTATGCCATGGCGAGTTCTAGGCTAAAAATCTCTTGTATATTCAAATTTATAAGGCAACATGTCTTCTTTCATTATTTCATGTATATTTTTGAAGTAATATTCTATATCCTTCCACTTACTATTTATAATCAGACAAAATTCATTAAATTTATTTACATACTTAATCAATTTATCTTTAATTTATTTTTCACTCTTTTTTCTAATTATATCTGAGAATTTTACAATAACTGAATATTGTGACTTTTCTCTATTTTTAAAGTATTTGAAAATTATTTTCATTAGATTAACATCTGGAACATTTGGCTCACCATTTTATTTTGTTCCCCATAATTTAATGGGGGGGGACCAATTTGTATGTCTTATAGAGTTTTTTCAATGCATAATGGGATAACATTGCTTCATGTATAGAATAAAATATTGATTTTTTTTCAATCCTAGATTTTCATTTCATCCATTCAACTAGTAAATATTAACATATTTAAAATGTACCACTCTCCAATCAAATATGCCATGAAATTTCATGTATTTCAACATGTCCTATAACTATCCATCATCTCTACCACACTCCATACATATTTCCTCTTTATACATTTAGACATGTTCCCAAATGTGTCATCAATGTCCTCATGGGTACGTCCTACATGGATAAATCCAACCTCAACATCAAGGAAAATGCCTTTGTAGAAAAGGAGAGATAAATATTTCAACACAAAACTATACAAAAAAACTTGATTTTGTGTATTTATAAATGTATTAGAAATAAATTTAGCTCCATATAATGTTTGACATTTTTTAATATAATAATGGATAGAAGGAAGTACATGTTTTTATTGTCTTTACAATAGTTGTCTAGTTGAAGGTATATCCTGGAAGAAATTTTATTGAAGGCATAAATTGGTTGTGATTATTCTATGTATTTCTTGCATTTAGGGTAGAAATTATTATTAAAAAATGCATCATATAATGGATATTTTGAAGATCCATGTTTATTTAGTAAAGATCCATAAGTATCTGGTATTATTGTTTACATATCCTTCAAATACTTGTTAATCAAAGTGACAATAAATTTATACCCTACAAGAACATAGGGAAAAAAATTCCATATTCACTTACACAATGACCATGTGCGATAATCCTTACCATTGACAACTCTACTATTCTATCATTAATTGCTTTACTTTTTGTCATAGTCCTTTAAATAATTTTTTTGATGTTCTACCTTGTCATGAATGATACTAAGGTATTATTCATGTTATTACTCTAACATTCATTTATCTTGAATAAATTATTTGATTTGAGTGCCTCATTAATTATTAATCAATATGATCTTTTTGATCTCTAGATATGGATTTAGAGCATTTTTTTTAGTAAAAAATATGCATGTTTTCCACCTAGTGAAGTCATTAGACTTGGCAAAGGTCACATCATGAAAATTATTTTTCCACATGTTATTGAATTTTGGTTGATATTTTGGATCATATTCCATATCTAATAGTTTTTCATTAATGTGGCACCTCATAAATTCTTGAGTGAAAGATGGTGAAGATGTTAAACATTATCTTGTGCTCCATCTATATCTACCCAACATGTAAGTCTTGGACAAACATATACAAAATCATCCACCAATTAGTCCAACAAGTCTTTGTTGGATGAGTAACTTAGCCAACTTATCAAAGATGATGCATGTGATCTTTTTAGAGACATGCAACATTTCAACAAAATTACTATAAGACCCAGGTAGTCCTTTCAAAGTAGTAGTGACTATGAGGTCATCATCTAGTTTTCCAAACCCAACCTTAGTGTACTCAGTAGTGATATTTTTTGACTTAGACATATATTCTCCCATATCCCCATCTACATCTAATGACAAAGTAAACAACTGCATATGAATATCTATCTTCTTATGCTTAGGTTTCTTATCATACAAATCTGACAATGTTTTTCATGCAATGTAACTATGAGGAGAATTTTCAATATGAATATAAGTATCATGAGTAAAATAGAATTTAATGAGAGCTAAGGCCTTAGAATCATGAAAATTGAATACATCTAATTTAGCCTATTCTATTGGCAATGTGGGATTTTCATTCTTGACAATATCCCATAACTCATTAAAAACTAGTGAAGCCTCCATCAATCATTTCCAACCAGAATAATTGGAAATTGTTAATATATCACCATCTAAAAGAAAATTTTGAATCTTTAGCATCTTGAAATAAAAGCAAGTGTAGTAGATAAAAGTGTGATAAAATACAAAAGAGATTAATCAAATATCACACTCACTACACAAGACACTGCTTCTAAGGGATTTTTCACTTAACCTCTGCCTAGAGAAAAAAAAGGAAAAAGAAGAATTTTTGATGGGTGTTTCACTTAACCTCACCAAAAATCAACTAATTACAACCTTATTTTGCCAATTTACATCCTTATTGCACCAATTACACCCTTATATCACCATACCAATGTAAAAGAAATATAATTTAATTCCCCTTTTTTTATTTTTCAAACAACACTTTATAATAAATATGCTTTTCAAAACTTTCAAGGCATACAAAAAGTAGATTTAAAAGGGAATATTCCTGTTTACAAAGGGTATATTCTAAAAAAAGATTCTTCCAAAAGTAAGGGATTTGAACCCTTGACCTCCTCCTTTGAAAGCTTCTTATAAAATAGCTTTAACCAATTGCTCTAAGAGCACTTTCAGAATATAATACTCAGAAACATGTACTTATGCTAGATTTTGTCTTTGAGGGAAAAAAATTACATATATGTAAATAAATCCAAATTTTTTCCCTTTTAACACCTTCTCAGCCAAGCTTTCTCACTTGGGACCCATCTAAGGCAAATATTTGATATCCAAACTTTAGAAACATGAAAAAATATTTGCCTGAGTTTTATCACTATGCCATTTTTGCCTAGGATGCCATGGTAGCTTTTGGAACTATTTTCTGCACCTATTCTCACTGTTGGAGGCCATACAAATCCATACAGGTAGGATAAAAATGATTTTCGCTGAGTTTTAGCAAATTTTAAGGTGTTTTTTGTAGGAAATGATTTCAAATTGTAGCCAAGGCATTGGAAGGCCATACCATTGGCTGTACAAATCCAAAAAAATGCTAGATTTTCCTTTGAGGATACAAAATAGGGATTTTAACAAGATTTTTAGGTGTTTTTGGATTCAAGAGGGCTGAGAATGAATGCAATCAATAATGGCAGCCATGAATGAAAATTATAGAGGTTTTCAGTAGGCAAATAGGTTGTACAAGTTTGATTTTGCAAAAAAACAATGAATTTAATAACATTTAAATGCTAAAAAATTCATTTTTAATTCCATATGAGGAGTTTGAACACAATTTAATGGAGTATGAATGGCTAAAATGACCAAATGGTCATATAAGAGAAATACACAGGTTTAAATGCAAAAAATAATTGAAAAATTAAAATAATTTAATAATTTTTAAAATTTTTGACATTACATTTAAACCAATAAAATATTTTCTTGATATGGCATACCTTATTTCATGCCATTTGATTTCTCGTGAATTTGACTTTTCACCTTGCCTTCCTTTCAAATTCACCAATGCTCCCAAAATTCACCGTTCTAGATAAAACCATGATCTAATAAAAATGACTAAGTCTAACTCTGCTCAATATGCTGATCACGACTATGATGAGTCCAGTAATGTTTCCCATGAATCCTCATTCACTACTTTGGGGCACATTGATTATATTAAATATGAAGCTAGAGATGATCTCATAGATGTATGAATTTTAGACACAAGAGCAACGAAACACATCACATTTAGGAGAGATTTATTTTTGTATTTCAAGGAAGCTTCTCTCTCCCCAATTTCCTTAGTAGATAAGTATATGCATACACCACTAGGACTTGGATCTATTCAAATTATTCTTCCTAATGCATCAATAAAATACTTGGAGGATGTTTGGTATGTTCCCACATTGAAGAAACACTTACTTTGTTTGGTAACTATTCGAAAGAAAGGTTATCAAATTATGCTTGAAAATGGGATCATTTACATCAATTCCATGAAAGATGATTATAAAAAAATGTATATAGGATATGAAGATGGAAACTTGGTTAGATTTCATTGTAAAGTGCTTCCTCCCATTATAGAACTTGTGGCAATTGTTTACATAGGTACATGTACTATGTTTACATAGTGGTTATGGCATCTCCACTATGGACATTTAAATATCCACTCTTTAGTGTATTTGCATAGATATGGTATGGTGAATGGGTTGCCCACTTTTCACAAAGATAGTATTTTTTTATGAGTCATGTGTTTTGGGCTAACAAAATCAGGAAAAAATTCCTAAATAGTCATCTTAGAGAGCTAACAGGTGTTTCCAGTTAGTTCATAGTGATGTATGTGACATGAAAAAGTCATCCATTAGTGGGTGTATATAATTTGTCTTGTTTATTGATGACTTTTCTCAGATGACATGGGTATTTTGTATGAAAAATAAATCTTAAGTTTTCACTAAGTTTGTTGATTGGTTACACTTAGTTGAAAAAGAAACAGGTTCACATTTGGTCACTCTTCATTCAGATAATGGAGGTGAGTATACCTTAAATGAATTTTTATATTATTGTTGAGAACATGGTATTCATCGATAATATAGTAATTCTTATACTCCACAACAAAATGGAGTATCTAAATAAATGAATAGAACTTTATAGGGCACAGCACATGCCATGTTGCACTATAAATAGCTTGATGATAAGTTTTGGGCAGAAGCCATTGGTACTACAATGTATTTGAGAAATAGGTCCCCCATAGTTCCACTTTTGGGACAAACTCCATATGAGGGATGGTATGGGTTTAAACCAAAAGTTAAACACTTGAAAGTGTTTGGATGTCTTTGTTTTTCTTTGGTTCGTATTAAACATAGAACTAAGTTGGAACCAAGAAGTCAAAAATGCATATTTCATGGTTATTCTACAGATAAAAAGGGGTTTCATTTGCTTGCACATGATACAAGCAAATTCATAATGAGTCGAGATGTAATATTTGATGAGTTTGGCACTATGAACACTGCAGAGATTGATTCTCAACTTGATAGATTAGAGAGGAAAAATACAAAAAGAGATAAGGGTTTGAATAATAGGGATAACTCTTCAAAGTTATGGTATGAGACTCAACTTCCATCACTTTCCTCTCCTTCATCTACAAGTTCACAGGTTGATGACTTAGAAATTGTTGAAAATTATTTAAGTCCAACTTCAAATGATGTACATAATGAGAATTTTGGAGTCCCTAATTTGATTAATTTGACTAAGTATCCAAAATGGGCTTAAAGTACTTTTTCTAACTTGAAAGCAGATGAAGTTAGCTTAATAGGTCCCAAGAATTCTTGAAAATAGGTAAACTATGCTATGGTTTTTACTACTTCCTCATATGAGCCATCCACTTTTGAGGAGGCATCTATTGAACATATGTGGCAATAGGCAATGAAAAGTGAGTATGATGCCTTACTTAGCAATAATACATGGGTTTTATTTTATCTTCCTCCACATATTAAACCCATCAGATGTAAATGGGTTTATAGGACTAAGTATAAATCAGATGGCTCCATTGATAAACATAAGGCATTACTTATTGCAAAAGGATATGCGTAACAAGAAGGTATTGACTATGAGGAAACATTTGCACCAACTGCCAAATGGCACACTAATAATATGGTACTTGCCTTAGCAGCACAAAATGGTTAGAAATACATCAATTGGATGTTAAAAGTGATTTTTTAAATGGTGATTTATAGGAAGAAGTATATATGAAACAACCTTAGGGTTTTGAATAGGTGGGTGCCAAACACAAAGTATGTAAATTTATAAAAGCTTTGTATGGGCTAAAATAGGCACCCAGGGCTTGATATGAGAAAATGGATTCATACTTAAAATCCATTGGTTTTCATCATAGTGAATCTGATGATACTCTCTATTTTTGAGTGTAGGGTACGAAAATGGTGAAACTTGTTCTCTATATCAATGACTAGTTTATCATAGGTAATGATGAAAACCATAACACATCTATGAAGAATGAATTAAAATATGGGTTTGAGATGACATATCTTGGAATTATTCACTACTATCTAGGCATAGAGGTAACTCAGAAAGAGCATAGTATTTTCATTTCACAAACTAAGAATATTTCTAAGTTATTAGATAGGTTTGGCATGAGTGATTGCAAACTTGCCCTCAATCCCATGGAAAGTAATTTGAAATTGTCTAAGGATGATATTAGTGCCTTTTTTGATGGTACCACATATAGATAATTGGTGGGAATTTTGATATACTTGATGACTACCAAGCTGGATATTTCATTTTTAGTTGGAATTTTATCTAGGTTTATGCATGAGCCTAGATAAATTCATTGGCATGCAAAAAAATGAGTACTTTTTTACCTTCAGGGAATGAAAACATATGGCCTTGAATACCTTCGCAACAAGAACTTCAAACTTGTTGGATATTGTGATGCATATTTTGGTGGATGTGTGGATGATAGAGTGTCAACCATAAGATACACTATGCAAATGGGTTCAACTGCCATTACTTGGTGTTGTAAGAAGTAGGATATAGTGGTAAATTCATTAGTAGAATCAGAGTATATTTTAGCATGGGATGCTTCTAGAGAAATTGTTTACCTAAATCATATTCTTGAAGATCTTCAATTTTCTTAGTTTATTCCTACACAATTATACATTGATAATCAAAGTGTAATCAAGATGTCCAAGAATCCTATGTCTCATGCCAAAACAAAACATATGGATGTCAAATACCATTATTTACAAATGCTGGTGTCAAAGAAAGCTCTTGGTCTAATATATTTCTTAACTACTGATTAGACAATTGACATCTTCACAAAACCCCTTGATAGAATCACATTTTAAAAATTTAGAAAAATGCTTGGTATGTGTCCAAAGACTTGACTTTAGATCATAGGGGAGTTTGTTAGGACTTGTTCTAAAGTCTTAACATTAGGTTAGATTTTTTGGTAGGTTAATAGATAATTATTGTTAATGGGGAATGCATATTTTTAGTAAAGACACCCCTATAAAATAAAGTTAATTTTAGTTTTAGGTAGTTTTCATGTTTTGTGTTTATTAATTAGAACTACCTTACGGGTTGATTTCCCATAAATAGTTGGTTATAGGATTAGTTGGTTTTACCGGTCATGGGTAAAATATATATAATCTATGCTTTCTATGAAAAAGGGTTAACAGAGTAAAGGCACCCCTATTTACTTTTTTTTTTTAAAATTAATAAAATACTTGTGCACTTGCACTAAGTGGGGACAAGTTTCAAACTATTTGTTTAAGGAGTTATCAGCCTTTAGTTGACATTGTCTTCTTTTGTGGTTTTTTGTTGAAACCTCCTTACATGGAATCCATTTTATTCCCCATTTTTTGTAAATTTTTAATGTTAACAAATCTAGTTCTCTTCAATCCATATATTTTAAGCTAAACTTCCAAACAAATCTTAGAACCCTAAAAATTAATGGTAGTTTTGTTTTCATTTTTCTTAAATAAACTAGTAGAAAGGGAATTTGAGACATGTTGCATCCTATCTATTATGGTATAATAAATAAATTTTATCCTTGCATATTTTGTCATCTTAATTGATAATTTTGACTGAAAACATTTTTTGGTACAACATTTCTCTACATATACTTTTGTAATCTCAATATTTGTGCCTGCATTAAAATCCACTTAGATGAGTGAAGTGTTTAACTAAATTATTTTTCATTTTGAGTATTTTTAGGCATGATTTAATTTTTTATATGCCTTTTATATATTAAATTCATGGAAGGAATGACTTTTGTATCAACTACTTCCCAAAATTTTCAAATTTTTGTCTCCTTTGGTGTCACGTATGGAAAATTGATTACTCTGCATTCAATGTCAACTATCTTACTAGAATGCCATATAATGATTGATATTTTAGTTACCTTTATAATACAAGTCTCATAATATTTTATAATGTGCCTTACATAAATTCTCAAATCATTTTCCATCACTGGGATAGGATTGTAACCAAAAACCTACCCTAGTTGTGCAAATTCAACATAACAAAAAAAAAATTGTCATTTTTAAGAATTGTATAGTTGTGCAAAAAATGTACCCTTTCCATAATAAACTCATTTATCAAGATATAAAATGTGTGAGAATCATCAATATATTGAATCGATTAATCTAATAAAGGGTTTTCTTGTTGTAATGGTTGTATATGCATAGCTAAACCTTCTTCCATGTCATCCTCTGTATTATTTTTTTTTTGTGATATGTTACATTATTATTGTGATATATATAATAAAAATATCAACTAAATACCCCAAAATATCCACAAAAGCCCTAGGAAATGAAAGTGGTAGAGTTGGATCAAAATCTTTTGTCACATTAACACTTACACATTCAATAGGCATTTTTTCATTTTGGCATTTGGAAGTGAGATTTATGGATTCCATAGAGTCAACATCTGGACATGGAATATTGTGTATTCTTCCTTCACCAATGACCTTACCATTATTTATGAGAGAAACATAGTTTCCATATTAGAAATCCATTGATGTCAGATTTTTTAGCCTAGACATTTGCAAAAGACATGAGAATATTTTTTAATCAACGTATTTATAAAATTGGTCCAATATATACCTATATGTAGGAGATAAAGCTTTATTTATACCATGACACAAACATAGAGATATGTTAAAACCTAAAAATGTTAAAAGGATAAAGTATAACACATTTTTTAATGACACTATTTATGTCAATCTCAAAAAATAATGGCTTTTATAATCATATACTACATACTTTAATCCTCATTTCATCCTAATTTCAAGGTATCTCATAGGAGATACATTTCAAATATGCATAAAAATGGAATAGTTGAGTAGAGAAAAATAGTTAATTAAATCAAAATTCAACCATATATTTTAATAGTTTTAGAAAATGATATTAATTAATAGTTGTTTTGACCAAAATAATTGAAAATGATTAGTTACTTATAATTTTGGATGTTGTATGTGATTCAAACATTTATGATGAACCCAAGAGTTTGAAATTATTTCTTAGGAGATACTTTTCAAACATGCATAAGGGTACCCTTGAAGGTATTACAAGGACCTTGAATTTATGCTTTAAGTCATTACTAGATGATACATTGAAGGGTCTTATAATAACTTCACGTGTACCCTTATGCATGTTTGAAAGTTATCTTCTAGGAGACACCTTTAAGGCACCCTTGAAGGTACTATATTTCACTTGAAGGTATCTCCTTGAAGGAATTATTGGGTAATACCTTAAAGGGCCTTATAATATATTTAAAGGTACTTTCAAGGTATCTCCGAGGATATACCTATTGGAACCCCATGTGTCCATTTCAAGAGAATATCCTTGAAGGTACTATTAGGTGATACATGATGGTATCAAGAGCATAAAATAGGTTATGTGTTTGAAAGGTATATCCTAGGAGATAACTTGAAGGTACTATTATACCCAACATCCCCCACTCTAAAATTTAATTTGAATAGGGACCCACTACACCTTAAAGAGAAAGTAGTTTTGATGTGAGAGTTTTTATTGACATTTTCATGCATGAATAACAAGATAAGGTCTCCAAATTTCTCATTTATTGATTAATAATATCTTGTTAATATGCACTTCTCCAAGATTTATTAGAATTAATGTTTTCTTAGTTATCTCAATATTCAATACTTTGATTTTTGGGCTATCCTATTAATGGTTTCCAAAAGACTTATGTGTACACAATTTTTTGAAGTTACATGAGATATAATTCTACAATCAGTCTTCATATTTTGCTTTTTCTAAAATTCTAGGCAAATTCCTACTTTTGGGTTTTATTTAATTCAATCTAATCAATTAACTAATTTTTTGGAGTGTTTTTATTGCCTCATTTAGGTTGTTCTTTACTTGGATTTTTTTCTCCATTATGCTTATAATATTTATAGGTCATCAAACTCTATCATGTGGTGTTTACCCACTTGTTTTTGGCCATTATAACACTTAAAAAATACTAAAAGACTCTCGAATGAGTGGATCATCAAGATTTGGACATGTGTTGAGATCTTATTCACCCCAAATACTAACAATGTTAAAGTTAATCTATAAATTATTTTTAGGGAAATGGAGCAGTGAAAACTATTCATGTATCAGTATCCCACTACTATTAGAGCATTTAGATAAGTCTTCAAATCATATAAGGTAAAAAGGTGTATGACACTCCTGGGTGAATATATCACCTATATTATGCCACATATTACAATCTCTCTAGCCCAAGGAAATAAGTGAAGGATAAAAAGGAAGAGGCCCGATAAAAAATGAAGTGGAAAAATTTCAACATGTGTTTATGAAATGATGCATCGGTTAGGTAATACTACTATGAAACTATTGAAAGGAGATAACCATGTGAAAAATGTCATGTAAATGATGATAAAAGACCTAGAGGAAGAGGGAAGAGAAGCCACATGGTAGTGGGAATTTTAAAAGGCATCACTTCATTGGTCATATTCAAAATATGAAATAAGTAAAGAACGAAAAGGCAAAGGATCATTGTAGTCATTAATTTGCATGAATTAGCCAAGTAAATGCATTAAATTCAGTAGGGTTTATGAGTCCAAAAGTTATTATAGGTGATCCTCCAAGTCAATTGAAATCAAATATCATATATTTAACTATTTTCCAATAAATTCAAGCTCTATTACAACCAAGATGATTTTTTTACAATTTTAGAGAACCAAAACTTGAGTGCAAAAACAATTCCCTCTACTTCATGTCTTACACCTCCCTCCTCTATGTAATACATTATAGGGTTAGGGATATACACTAATACAATTTTTGATGATGTTGACTTAAATAATTAGTTCAATCACTATTCTACTATATGGGAAGAAGTTAAAGTAATAGAACTGTGTGGTTTCACAGAGCAACTTTCTACCTTCACATGGTAATATAAACATGACTTAGTAGAAATCAATGATGTGGGCCTACATGATTCAATATAAAAACCTAAGGTAATTCACTAAATTGAATTTTTTTTGATCTATTTATAAATGGCCAATTTTCTAGAAAGATTCTACACTTCCAACATAATGAAGTAGTATCCTATGTTATTATAAAATCATTTCAGAATTACTAAAGACTCCCTCCCCTTGAAATATGTTAAAATCAAACCCTAGTAAACTAGTGGATATATTCAAATAATGTAACTAATAAGTTAAAATATTGGGAAACCAACCCAACCACCTTTGCAGTTAGGGGAGCCATTTGTGCTATGTTAATTACTACTTTCAAGCCTAGAACCAAGATTGGTATGGACTTGTTTAATAGAATTTATGACTTCCCAAGCATAACCTATGTTAATAAGGATTGGATTCCACTAATAGAAACCATCCTCAACTACACCAAGACCATTTCCATAGGGGAAATAATTAGTGATAACTTTATTCACCAAGTTAGTAACTTAGAAAATAAGATGGATGGTAACTTTTATATGATGTCTTATCTAGTGGATGCAATAAGTGGGACTATCCAATCATCCTTGGAAAAACCATAGGAACCATATACTAAGTATCCTAAGAATAAAATTTATGATTAATTCAACATTCTCTACATCCATGAGTTTAGTAAAAACATGACCAGGATGATAAAGACTTTCTACCCTATATGGTTTAACAAGCCATTTATGGAAAGGATATGCCTAGAGTGTTTGATCATATCAGAATAACTATTGAGAAGATTGGTAAAATCTAAATTTACTTATATTGTATAATCATCAAGATATAAGGCACTAGAGACCTTCTCATGTATCTTACTTAATTAGTCCTAGATTAGTTGGAAGAGAAAAATATTGTAGCTTAATTGCCCTATTTTACGGATGTCACCTTAAGGAGGGCTAAGCAAGGGGTAGTCCACCTAACTCCCCTCAACATTGGTTGAATCTAGTACTCTATATTAGAATATTTCCAAAAAATGAGTACAATAAAAACTTCCTATGACTTCAAATGGGTACCCTATAGACCATGGTATCTAAATAAAAGGGTTAAGAATGACCTCGACAAAGTTAGATCCAAGGTGAAAATTAACTATGGTCGTGTTTCATATCCACGTGACATAATATTCATGGATATTTTGAATAACATAGAGGTTCATAAGATGATGAAAAAATATAATGTGTCTCTATTGGTTTTCAATCATATATAATATAACTCAGATACCACCAAAGAAGATGCCAAGAAACTTGAAAAAGAACATTGGGTATCTAAACCTCCTTTGAGACCCCTCTCATAGATCAAGGTATAAGAATAAGTTGGTCCATCTAGGTAGCCACATATAGAGGAGAGGCATAGAGTCATCCAAGCCCCTATTCAACAACACAAAATAATGGTTATAATTGTAGTAACTACTCTAGTTTCTACTCTTCCTTAGTCAATTGCTAATTCACAAGGTTTATCTCAAGTAAGTGAACCATTATCCATGTTTCCCTTTCTTTCACTCACTATGGCATAATAGGTAAGCCTTCCATCTTTCCTTTCCCTTGTTACTAGTTTAATTAAACCTTCATCCCTAATTCAAACCAAATTTCATCCAAATCTATCCCCCAGTTCACCCCTAATAAACACTATTGCTTTCACATCTTCACATCTTCCATCTCAATATCCTTTTCCTATTCCCACTAGACCTCCTATCTCTCCTTGACATGCACTCATGAGGGAATCCCCTAAAAGATAAATATAAGAATAGTTAAGAATTGGGAAAGGTGCTAAAGAAGAAGAGCTTGTGGAATTTTTGAACAACGATGAAGAAAGTAAGATGGGAGGATAAAAATGAAACATCATTGTCAAAAACTATTAGTGAGACCATTGAAAGTGACCTAGATGATGACTAGTTGTTAAAAGAGGTTTCCTAATTCTAGGATGTTGCGATCCTAAGGATTAATATAGTTTCAACTGAACTACTATAGAATTTAAAAGGGAACAATGAGGATAAGGATGTTTCTAATAATCCACCTCCCATATAAGGCCAATTGGTTAACATAACTTCCAACCCAACACCATCTATAAAAATAATATTATACATAGTATAAGCTTCCCTATCTATTTCTATGTAAGGGATAAGTGTTTAGGCTCCTCATTCCTCATCTATTGTTATAACCACTATTATTATAAATAGTACTGTGGCAATAATTTTTGACATCATAGAATCCAAGAATAATCAAATGGCTAGATTGCCAATTTGGAAAACCTTACTCACAACCCCTATGACCAAAGTAGTAGGTCCCCCTAGCTCACCTTCCACAAACACTTTTGGGGTTATTAATGAGTCTATGACTATCTATTTATAAGATTTATTTAAAATACCTTCTACTTATTCATTCTTTACTTCCCTAAACACTTGGTATTCTAGACTAAATGAGCAAGTGCATTTTGAGAGTTTAGTCTCATATGTTATTTTTGCTTCCCTAGATACCTTTCCCCATCCATCTACTTAATTAGGCATACCAATCAGCCATGTATCCCAAATAGAGAATGTTTTCATTACATCAATAATAAGGTTGGATGAAGGAAGGATAATAATTGATAGAACAACCCCTAAAAATTCATTAGATAGAGAAAGGCTATTTCCCCCTTTCCTTTAATGGGAACCTCTTCCTAAAACTATGATTCTTATAAGACAATCCCCATTTTCTATTCCTTATAAGAAGGAAGACCCTACAACATAACCAGTTGCCTTGAATTTACTTAAATGGATTCAAAATATTCAATGGGCATAAAATGGAATCTAGGATTTGGTTATGGTGGATCAACCCATAGTCAAGTTACATTTAGATTTAAAAAATCAAGACTATGAGGAAGACCAACATGAAAATAATGGTATATGAAGGGTAAAATAAATAATTAGAGTAAAAAGAGGATGTGTTGTCTCTAACCAAAAGGATAAAATTACTCCCCTCTAACTTGATCCATTACATAAAATATCCTTACTCTTTTACAAATTTAGAAGGGGGTGATAATATAAATGTTCATAGGTTATGACTAGGCCATGGGGAATTTTCAAGGGAGAAGCACCAAGGGGCCTCATTGATAATGTTCATGGAGCAACTTATAAACTATATGATGTTATCTAACTAATAAGAAGTGATAAGAGAGAGTCACATCCCAAGTGGGGAGATGTGGTTCCCCTTGATGATAAAATGAAGAAAATGGAAGCCAATATTCATTTCTTAAGGCATGAATCTAGTAATAAGGATTAAAATAATTTAAATTTAATAACTACCCATGATATAACATGGGCCCAAAATTATGTGGCTGTAGGAAGATATGACTTAATCAAGTGACATCAAAAGATGTGAAATTTGGTGTTACAACTCATTAACTATGAGGGGTAGGACATATCCATTTTTGGAGAGTTGATGATCTACAATGTGATCAATCAATAATGAGAACTAGTCATTAGATCCATATTTAAGGATCTTCTTTAAACTATAACAAATAATTTTAAAATAGAGATCAAAGGCAAAATATATAAAATGTAGGATGACATATTACAATTGGTGAACTTTGTTAGATGTAAAGTCCTTAATATATAGACTCTCTATGTGTAAGTTGGTGCTAAGTTGAAGATACACATAAAGTTAATGGATAAGCTCCCACAACTCTTCAAGAGATCCATGTTAGGCTTTGAGGCTATAAAAATTGATTTTCAAGTGAGCTATGCCCTCTACTTGAAAATTTAAGAAAGCAATCAAGATTCCCAAGCTACTTTTCCTCCCACCTCAATATCACTTGTGAATTTAATAACTAGACTCATTGTTGAAAAAAATTCAACAATAAGAACTACCAGCACATCAACATAACCAAATATAACTACTTCCTCATAGATAGATTCTTTTATTCTGGTAAATATTGTAACTAAAATTTTCTTATGATAGTCTTATCTCCTGCAAGATGTTAATGACATATTTGAGCTATACATTTCATATATGTCTCTTTTTGAGATATTTTAAGTGATATAAAATTTGAAAATGACTTATGTGATGAGGTATCCCCATCCCTAGCTATAAATACATGTAACTTCCACATTCCAAAGGGAGGAGAATTTTTGTTATTCAATATAAATATATATATATATATATATATATATATATATATATATATATATATATATATATATATATTTTGGTTATTCTAAAATCTAGGTTGCATGACTCATTCTCTATCTTTAATATATATTTTATAGTGTTTATGTATTTTTATCTAACTAGTAGCTTATTTTATTGATATATGAACTAGTAATTTTAATTAACTTGTGAATAAGTATTATAGTTATATCAATTAAAAATATGAAATAATATTTTAAAGTTGATAGATCTTGTTTTTTTTCTTTAGGTTGTGTTGTCACCTAGATTTGAACCATTTAAGGAGATTTATCATCTCTCCTCATCCAAGGGGCATGATTGAAACACCTCTAGGCTTGTGGGTAGCCTAAGGATGGGGTGAATCTCTAGGTAGGGCTATCTCCCTTGATGTATCTCCCTTGATGTATCACTTTGGATCATAATTATACCTAAACATTTGGGGGAAAAGGGAGAGAGAAAAATGAAATAAAATTATACTAAGGGAGGTGATACACCAAATTATTTGATGACTTCCAACCAACTTCATGTTACACATGAAACCAAGAGACCAACTAAGCATACACTTCTTCAATCTACATCATCTCACATCAATATTACATTATGAGGTTATGGATGAATGCTTAGGCTAGAAAGACTAGATGAGAGGCCTTAATGGCACTAGTGAATATACTAACTCACTCAACCTTTATCCTAGAACACTTCACATGACCTATAAGGAGAAGCTTTCCAACTATAAAAAGGATGAAATAATGAGATAACATGTTAAAGAAATCATAGTTATTACTAAGAACTATCAATCGTCCAAGTAAAATGATCTATGAATAGTCATGAATAGGTAAAAATTATTAATATTATTGATCAAATGGTATTAAAATGAGTAGGGATTCACCATACTCATGTGGAGTATAAGTTACAATGTCTAAAATGGCTAGTTCTTATAGAACTTGAGAGAAAGAGAGAGAGAGAGAAGAAAGGAGAAGAGAGAGAGAGAGAGAGAGAGAGAGAGAGAGAGAGAGAGAGAGAGAGAGAGAGAGAGAGAGAGAGAGAGAGAGAGAGAGAGAGAGAGAGAGAGAGAGAGAGAGAGAGAGAGAGAAGTCTAAAGGTCACAAGGATAATTTACAAGTTAATAAAATGAATTGTATATTCATGAGAAGAATATGTGAAATGAACCATGAAAGGTTAGGAATCACAAATGCCATCTCAAGTCATGAAATGCATTAAAAGTGGTATGAAAGTTCTCATTCTAGCTCAAAAAATTGGCTTCATGATTTTAACCTATTTAAACGTCCCAAAACCAATTATTGATAGGTATTATGATTATAATTAATGGTAAGGCTCTTATAAATTCCTCTATATTCATTGGTTTTAGTCTTGGTCATCTGGAATCTTCCCAAGATGAGCTATCACCATCTGTAGTCCAAATAACTCTTCTTTCATGCACCCTACACACTTGGCCTTAAAATTAGCTTAATTTTCCCATTTACATATATAAAATTGAGTTTATGAAACTTTTAAACACCCTATATGGACTTATATGCATGAGGCACACCTTAAAATTAGCTTTCTTGAAGTTTTACACACTTCTCACGATTGTGTTCACTATGCTAGTTTTGATTGGATGAGATGAGAGCTATTGTTTAAAAACTTTGAATTTTTTTAAATGCATTAAATGACCATATTGAGTTATTAAAAGTCTATATATTCCTCCCAAACATTATTTCATCTTTATACTCCTTTTAGAACTTGTAAAACACACAAAATAGTCAAAAGTACCCTATTTTATACCATGTTCATATAATTCCATACAACTCAAAATGGTGGGGAGGATAATGAGAGAGTAATTTAAAATTTAAAATCACTTTCATGTTCAAAATATTTCATTATATCAGCTATCCAACTTCATTTCCTTCATCAGGTCTTGATTGAGGGTTTACAAGTGTTTTAGGTAGTTTTCACTCTTAACCTTTATTCATAAAGCTATGAAATTTGAATTGCCAAATAATTTCACAAATATTATATTAAATACCATTACTAACCTTCCCAAACCCTTTTGGCCTCCATTAAAAGCATCAAGAAAGATATGAGCATTTTAAACTAGCCTATTGAGCTTATCTTCACAATTCCTACATGTTTGGACTATCTATAAGACAAAATTATCTTTCTTATAGGTTTATATATAAAAAAAAATATCAAAAATTTATAAATAGATCTCATAATTTTTTTCCAATCAGATATATAGCTCACCAAGATCTATAAATGAGGTTGGACCCCTAATTAGCTCTAGACATCTTCAAAGCCTAATGGGATTAACATGCCCCTTTCTAGTTTTGGATATTTGGAATTATCTCTCATGGATGGTCTAATGTCTCATTATTTTTACCACCTCATTAAATATCACAAATTAAACATACAACTTTCCAAACACTCCTTTTCATTTCTTCTTCTCATTCACCAACTAGGCCTAATTGGAGCTTATCTAGTTGAACTGTGTGTAGGAGTGTTTTGATCACTTTTAGAGGTATGAGATTTAATTATTGATTAATATAATATATTTACATTTAATACACCTAAATAAATTTTTATTGATGTTCCCCAATATTTCCATCAATTTTCTCGCCCTCCTTGGCTCTGTTTGCTTGTTTTGCCAAACCTTGATTTTTCTTGACTAGCTGACCTTTGAGACAAAATAGTGGGGTATATAAATATTACACAAGGAAAAATAAAGATTTTTTAAGTTTTATTATTTCCTAATTATTATTTTACCAAAAATTTTAGCTATATTCATCTATTTACTCTCCTAACCAACTCAATTTATTCAAAGAAGGCCTCCAAAAGGACTATTTTCTTGCATTTTTTTACTTCTACCTAAGAATGACCTCTCAATGCTAATTAAAATATGATTAGGTTTATTAAAAATGTTATCCATCTCCAAATAATGATTAATAATATTTTAATTCAACCAAAAACACTTTTATTCTTTAGATTCCTCATTTTTACCTATTGAGCAACATGGGTTTCCTAACTCATCTTATGAACTGCTACCTTTGGCTAGTAGGAAGAGTATGTGTTTAACTTGAAAATATTCCTGAAGTATGTGAAAACACCTTATTTAAAAATCATGAACCATTTCAATTTATTTTCAACCTTTTCTCTCAAGAAAATTCACCTCTTACCTTTTGTTGTCCCCCAAAAATATCACTCATTTTTGGGACAACATTTGAACTATTTTGGTCCTGTAGACCAAAATTGTCTCTTCCCTTTCCAAAATTTGTCCTGGGCATTCAAATTCCTTAGTTTTCAAGCTTCTCAAAAATCTACGGACTCTTCAAGCTTAAATCTATGGACTTTGCAAGCTTAAATCTATGGACTCAATAGGAAGAGAAAATCTACAGACTCTGTAGGCCAAGTTCAAAGGACTTCACAGGTTGATTTCTATAGACTTGGTTTCTATGGACTCTACAAGCAGGTTCATTTCTATAGGTTCAAAGGCTTCTGTAGGTAGGTTTCAACCAAAAGAATTAGTTTCTAACACTTGGTCATTTTCGGGGTTGGTTTAGTACCTTGGTTCAATCAAAAATCTCCATTGGCAAGCATCTAAGCAAAGAAGGTTTGAACCGTTGAACCATTGAACCACTTTGGTTAAAAGGTTCAATGATTTCAAAGTTCAACCAATAAATTCCACATTTTTTTTCACTTAGGTAGTTCATTTTATTTGTTTCAATTCTTTGGTTCATCCTTTGGTTCAATCAAATGGTTCATCAGTCGGTTCAAGGCTTCGTTTGAACCGTTGAACCAAAACTTGGTTCAAAGGTTGGTTCAAACAAATGGTTCAAAGCTTGGTTCATCAACTTGGTTTAACATTGTGTTTCAACCAAGTGGTTCATTTCCTTGGTTCAACGAAGTGGCTCAACAGAGCAGTTCATTGACTTGGTTCAATGGAGCGGTTCAATGTCTAGTTCAATCAAATAGTTCAACAGCTTGGTTCAACCAAGCAGTTCGCTCAAATGGTTCAAAGGAGTAGTTCAAATACAAAAGTTCAAAGAGCCTCCCAAAGACAAAATTCCCTTGTATAGGGCACTTAGATGACAAAAGTACGCTTTGGAAGGGTCATTTTCAAAGAAGCCTCAAAAGGTAAATTCTTTAAAATTTCTGTTTAAGTCAATCAAAAAAGTCTAAGGCATAATTCCTTCAGACTTTTGTCCAAAGGAATTCCTTCAAACAAAAAGTCTAAAAGAATTCAGAGAAGCTATGGGTAGAAACCCTAAATAAATAACCAAGGCAAATGGATAGAACAATTCTAGTAGACTTTTTGTCCACAGGAATTTGTCTATAGAGAAAGCCCGAGGAAAGCCCGCAGAAGACTTCTAAGGAAAAGGCCGCCAAAGGACCCCAAAGGGAAGATGCCCTTGTGGGGGACTCTCAACTACCAAACTTAAGGACATGTCCCCAAATCTAAAGGGTCACCTTCCCTTTGAGAAGATATAAAATGAGAAATTTGAAGGAAGAATCTAGTGACCTGCCAGAATAGAGAAGCCCGAAGGCCATTTGAAGACCGCCTGAAGGATAGATACCTTTGTAGAGGGCTCTTCTTAACCCAAGGTAGATCATTTCTTAGGGCCTAAAAGGGTAGGTTCTTTCCAATAAATTTCCAAATAGAAAATCCAAAGAAGGACCAAGGGCTGATGCACCTGAAGACGTCAAATTCAAGACAGTGAACTAGCCATTGAAAACATAGTGACGGGCACGTGAGCATCAAATTTAAAGCTCATAAAATAGATGTTGATCCTTTGAATCTATATACCCAAATACATTCATAGGCTTTAAGGCCAAGGCTAGTAGAAATAAACTAAATAACTAAACAACAAATTTAATCCAAGAAATGATTCAATTAACCAAAAAAGGATGAACGATGAAGGTAGGATTAGATCACCAGGTGGACATTGAAAGTTGTAAACTTTCAATATCATGACTTGTTTCTCTGCATTGATAAAATCAAATGGGTAAATTCCCCTAAGTTCCAACCTATCTTCTTAATAGATTTCAATGCAACATGATGTGTTACTATTCCTGAGTCCTTCTTGAAGAGGCTATATAAGGGACTCTCTTCTATTGTAAATGGATCTCTTTTTGATAATCAGAACAAAACTCTGCCCAAATTGAAAGGCACTTCTGAGACTTTGAACTCAGTTTGTTGATCATATTTTGTTATTGGAATAATAAAGCAAGTGATTTTTTAGACTTTTTTTTGTGATATCTTTGTTGTTGGGGAAACTATTTTTATGTCTTTTTCCTTAATATATCTTATGTTCCTTTAATTCAACAAGCAAAATTAGTGACAGTAGTCAAGAAGGTGTCCTGAAGAGTCAAGTGTGGAGAGATTTTGATCCCCCATAATTGCCTTTAGTGTGTTTTCTTTTCATTTCTATGTAAAGGACCTTGGGAGGACTTTGTGCCCTCATTGTCCTTCGTATCTTACTCTTGAGCAATTCAGGTGAAGACTTTGTGATGCATCTCGATTTGCTAGTTATTACATCCTTTACTACATTTTATTGTTACTACCAGGAGTATTCTTGTGGTTTGCTAAATATTACTTCTGAAAGAAGAGGAGTGTTGTCTGTCATTTCCCTTGAGTTTTTCCTTTGATTTTGTACAATCATCTTTAAAGAAAGAGAGATGGATGATTTGTCCTACCCTCGAGTATTACTTTTATATATATATATATATATATATATATATATATATATATATATCATACCTATAGGGAACCTTCCCTTGATGAGAGGAGAGATCATTGCCCTTCTGATGTGGTAAACCTACACATTTAGATGACTAATCTTCCTACTTTGGCTGATCAGACCTATTTTTTTATTAGTATGCTAATCGACAAAATATTCAACCAATAGTTTTTGGTGACTCCACTGGAGATATAATATCCATTATCCATTTATAATCTATCCATTGACCTCCACACTAACTAGGAAAGAATGTATAGTTTAAAGCCTCAAGCTTCAAGTTGAATCAAGGTCAATTCCTTTCCCATTTTTGTTTCACAATTTGACAGATTCAAGGTATACACGAAGCCAAAGGGCTAAAGGTATCATTAACCCTGTATTCGAGTTGGTATAGCAAAGTGATTTTGATTTGTTTCCTTCACCATCTCATCTCCAATGAATCAAGAGCTTTCCTCCTACTAAAGTCAAATCTCCATTGCTAGATGAAGCATCTACTTCTATTGTTGATAAAGCTTTACCTATAATTACCCCTCTGAGATTTGTTATCCCTCCTTTTCATAATCCTACAATGGCAATTTAAGGCCCTTGGGGTAATGCTTTTGGTCCTCTCAATCTTAATCCACCTCTACATGAGCTTCCACGCAGTTCAAGGAAGATTTTCTGCAAATTCTATGGTGATGGGAAAGTTCATCTTGATGAACAGATTGCAGCCTTCAGTATAGCCTATGGAGTAATCAAAGTAGAATTTGAAGATGTAGCAGTCAGGATTTCTGTGGAGACACTACAAGGTGTTATTGTAGATTGGTGTTATCATCTACATGTCAGTTAGTGACTAATTGGAATACTCTCAAAGATAAGTTTGAAGCCAAATTCAAACCTACAGAAGATGCACATGCACTTCTGGCTCAACTTACATAGATGAAGAAAGAGCCTTATGAGCTTATGAGAGACTTCATAGCCAAGTTTGAAAAACTAAGAAATAGAATTCATGTAATAGCTCGACCTAAAATTAAGAATATCAAATGCTTTTTCATTAATTTCAATTACTTGAAGTAAGTTTTCACTTGAAACGTGCTGGTCAAATAGATCTTGCTACAGCTCAACATTTGGCCACTAAAATAGAAGATGATCTCAACTTAGCAGGGAAAATAAGAAGAGATCCAAATAGAAATAGAGCTTCATCATCTTATAAATATTCATCTACAAACACCACAAACCCAATGGTGAAAAAATTGGCAAATGAGTTACTTGCACTCAAAAAGCAAATGGCTCAAGGAATGTCTTCTACTCCATACAGAGATATGCTAAGGACATTCCCAAATCAGTCATATTAGGGCAATGCTGCCAAGAATCAAGGGCAACAGAATCACCTTCCTCCCCCACAAGGGAAACATGCCATTAAAGCTCTTCCAACCAACTCAGTAGTTAGATATTTGGAAATAGAACATGATTTCTCTTTCCAACCCTAGTTTGAGCAAGAAAATGACGTTGATCTCTTCATGGAGGATCAAGAAGAATCAGTTGGTGATTCCCACATTGGTTTCCTAAACTACCAGGATGAACTTGGAAGCAAAGGAGAAGCTATTGATGGATCATATGCAGTGTTTAATAGGTCTAAGAATTAATCAGTCTAGCAAGCTGATAAAGGGAAGATAGAGGAGCAACCTCAACCAATAGTTACGATTGCTAATCGTGGAACCCATCTTCCTTTTCAGTCAAAGGATCCAGTGATCACCAAAAATGTAAGTACATCAATTTCACCTTCACCTTCTACTTCAAGTTTTCAAACCAGCCCACCTCCTATCCCTCCTAAAACTTAGAAGGTTGAAGTACCTTTCTCTGTACCTAGCTCAATTAAGCCATTTGACATAATTGATCATGTCAAAAAGACCAAGATTCAAATGTCTAAATTTGAATATTTGCAGTCCAATCCTGATCAATTGGATAGGTTGGTCCAATGTGTCAAGAACTAAACCATCCCTAAAAGATAAAAGGTTAAGAAAATAATTCCTAATTACCCAAAGAACATGCCCATTATAAATAATCTTGTCATTACTCCTCTAGCTACCCCTGGGAAAATAGAACCTTTATATGTTTCTCTGTTAATAAATGGTTATCAGCTCAACAATTACATCATTGATTTTGAGGCATCTAAAAATGTCATGCCTACTAAAGTAGCTTAGTCTCTAGGTCTCACACTGACGAAGACATTTGAGAGATGTTTCTTCATGGAGAACAAGCAAGTACCATTGCTTGGGCAAATCAAAGATGCCCAGTTTACATTTGCAGCCTTTCCAGACAAGAGAATCAAGATGACTATCTTGGTGGCTAACGTCCCAACATCCAATGGCATTTTGCTTAGATGAAATTTTTGCAAGGATGTGGGAGGAGAACTAAGAATGGACCTATCAGAGGCAAGAATCCCTATCCAAGGCGTAATGAAGAAATTGCTCCCTGAAAAAGAGGAAAAATATGTGGTCACCCAAACATCAGCCCCTGCAACACAAATTCTATTTGAGTCTTTAGGTAGGGGTAATTATTTCTTTACCATAGAGAATGGTCATGTTTCTACAGATGAAAGTCTTGTAGATGACAATCCAAGAATTGTTCCAAACAAGACTTCAGGAGAATTAGTAGGACACAGTATAAACAAGGAAAGATCTTCCATCTCTAATGAAGAAAAATCTGATAGGAGATTAGCTTCTAATGATGACAACAATTATTCCACCAACGATGAAGTCAGAGTTGTGTTGATATCTCCTCAAGGAGATATTCTAACTTCATGCAATTTACAAGTTAGCAACACCAACAACACAGCTAGATGCAAATCTCTCTTACTCAAATTAAAGATTGCTCAAGATGAAGAAATCAAACTCCTTCACATCAAAGGAGATGCTAAGTTGATAATTTTTCAGGAGTTTGATATGGACAATCTAATCATATGTTGGACTGAACCAGAAGAACAACCAATTATGGTAATGGACCATGCTATTGCAAAACAAAATCAAGCAAAGGAACCCTTCACCAAGAAAGCAAGAAATTATGGCTTTCAAATTGAAGAACACATCCTGCCATGGGGCAAGAAGAAGAAAGAGTCAATAGGAAGATGCAAAAAATTAGTTTCCTGGTGGAGAGATCCATTAGCCAGTCACCATTTTTGGGTACAAAATGTCTTTTTACTAGTTTCTCAGAATAGAGCACTATTTTCACTATCTCCCATGAAGCAGCACCTGAAATACTTCAATTCTTGAAGTATCAAATCATTCCATCTGTACATATGTATATTTATATAATTTTTAATTCTATTTTTCTTTGTTTGTTTTCATTTTTGGAGCCTTTCATTTCTGGGTAGCATGACTCCATAGCCCAATGGTACACATGAGGACACTGGAGATTCTAGATTCTACTCCCTTCAATTCTTTTTGCAATTGATAGAAGTTCCCCAAATGGAGCCAGTTGTTGTCCCCTAAAAATATCACTCATTTTTGGGACAACATTTGAACTATTTTGGTCTTATAGACCAAAATTGTCTCTTCCCTTTCCAAAATTTGTCCTGGGCATTCAAATTCTTTAGTTTTCAAGCTTCTAAAAAATCTACGGACTCTATAGGCTTAAATCTATGGACTTTGTAAGCTTAAATCTATGGACTTAGTAGGAAGAGCAAATCTATGGTAATGTAGGCCAAGTTCAAAGGACTTCACAAGTTGATTTCTACAGACATGGTTTCTATGGACTCTACAAGCAAGTTCATTTCTATAGGTTCAAAGGATTCTGTAGGCAATTTTAACCAAAAGAATTAGTTTCTAAAACTTAGTAATTTTTGGGGTTGGTTTAGTGCCTTGGTTTAATCAAAAATATTCATCGGCAAGCATCTAAGCAAAGAAGGTTTGAACTGTTGAACCATTGAACCACTTTGGTTCAACGAGTTCAAAGTTCAACCAATCAGTTCAACATTTTGTTTCACTCAGGCAATTCATTTTCTTTGTTTAAATGCTTTGGTACATCCTTTGGTTCAATCAAATGGTTCATCAGTTGGTTCAAGGCTTCATTTGAACTATTAAACCAAAACTTGGTTCAACGGTTGGTTCAAACAAATGGTTCAAAGTTTGGTTCATCAGCTTGGTTCAACATTTGGTTCAACCAAGTGGTTCATTGCCTTGGTTCAATGAAGTGGTTCAATGGAGTAGTTCATTGACTTGGTTCAATGGAGTGGTTTAACATTTGGTTTAATCAAATGGTTCAACAACTTGGTTCAACCAAGTGGTTCCCTCAGATGGTTCAAAGGAGCAGTTCAAATACAAAATTTCAAAGAACCTCTCGAAGGAGAAAATGCCCTTGTGGAGGGAACATAGATGACAAAAGTACCCTTTGGAAGGGTCATTTTCAAAGAAGCCTCAAAAGGTGAATTCTTTCAGATTTCTATTTAAGTTAGTCGAAAAAGTCTAAGGCATAATTCCTTCAGACTTTTGTTTGGACGAATTCATTCAAATAGAAAGTCTAAAAGAATTTAGAGAAGCTATGGGTAGAAATCCCAAAGAAATAACCAAGGCAAATTGATGGAACAATTCTGCAGACTTTCTATCCATGAGAATTTGTCTGTAGAGAAAGCCCGAGGAAAGCTCGTGAAAGACTTCTAAGGAAAAGCCTGTCGAAGGACCCCAAAGGGTAGGTGCCCTTATAGGGGACTCTTGAATGCCAAATTGAAGGACATTTCCTTAAAGCCAAAGGGTCACCTTCCCTTTGGGAAGATATAAAATGAGAAATCTAAAGGAAGAATCTAGCGACCCGCCAAAATAAAGAAGCCCAAAGGCCATCTGAGGACCACCCGAAGGATAGATACCTTTGTAGAGGGCTCTTCTCGACCCAAGGTAGATCATTTCTTAAGGCCTAAAAGGGAAAGTTATTTCTAGGAAAGTACCAAATAGAAAAGTCAAAGAAAGACCAAGGGGTGATGCACCTGAAGACGTCAAATTCAAGACAATGAACTAGCCATTAAAAACATAGTGATAGGCACGTGAACATCAAATTTAAAGCTCATAAAATAGTTGTTGATGCTTTGAATATACATACCTAAATGCATTCATAGGATTTAAGGCCAAGACCAGTAGAAAGTGACTAAAGAACTAAACAACAAATTGAATCCAAGACCTGATTCAATTAACCAAAAAAGGAGGAATGATGAAGGTAGGATCAGATCACCAAGTGGACATTGAAAGTTGCAAACTTTCAATAGTGTGACTTGTTTCTCTACATTGATAAAATCAAATGGGTAAATTCCCCTAAGTTCCAGCCTGTCTTCTTAATATATTTCAATGCAACATGATGTGTTATTGTTCCCGAGTCCTTCTTGAAGAGGCTATATAAGGGACTCTCTTCTATTGTAAATAGATCTCTTTTTGACAATCTAAACAAAACTCTGCCCAAATTGAAAGGCACTTCTGAGACTTTGAGCTCAATTTGTTGATCATTTTTTGTTATTGGAATAAGAAAGCAAGTGATTTTTTAGACTTTGTGCTATGATATCTTTATTGTTGGGGAAACTGTTCTTATGTCTTTTTCCTTAATATATCTTTTGTTCCTTTAATTCAACAAGCAGAATTAGTGACAGTAGTCAGGAAGGTGTCTTGAAGAGTCAAGTGTGGAGAGACTTTGTTCCCCCATAATTGCCTTTAGTGTGTTTTCTTTTCATTTCTATGTAAAGGACCTTGGGAGGACTTTGTGCCCTCATTGTCCTTCGTATCTTACTCTTGAGCAATTTAGGTGGAGACGTTGTGATGCATCTCAATTTGATAGTTATTACATCCTTTACTACATTTTGCTGTTACTATCAAGAGTATTCTTGTGGTTTGCTGAATAGTACTTTTGAAAGAAGAGGAGTGTTGTCTGTCATTTCGCTTGAGTTTTTCCTGTGATTTGCACACATCATTTCTAAATAAAGAGAGATGGATGATTTATCCTACCCTTGAGTATTATTTTCTATTTATATATATATATATATATATATATATATCATACCTATAAGGAATCTCACCCTAATGAGAGGAGAGATCATTCCCCTTCATATGTGGTAAACCGACACATTTGGATGACTAATCTTCCTACTTTGGTTGATTAGACCTATTTTGTTTATCAGTACACTGATCGACATAATATTCAACCAATAATTTTTGGCGACTCTACTAGGGATATAATATCCATTATCCATTTATAATCTATCCATTCACCTCCACACTAACTAGGAAAGAATGCACAGTTTAAAGACTCAAGCTTCAAACTGAAGCAAGGTCAATTCTTTTCCCATTTTTGTTTCACAATCTGGCAGATTCAAGGTATACATGAAGCCAAAGGGCTAAAGGTATCATTGAACCTGTATTCGAGTTGGTATAGAAAAGTGATTTTGATCTGTTTCCTTTACATCTTGTCTCTAATAAAGTAAGAGCTTTCCTCCTACTAAAGTTAGATCTCCATTGCTAGATGAAGTATCTACTTCAATTGTTATTAAACCTTTACCTATAATTACCCCTCTGAGATTTATTATCCCTCCTTCTCATAATCCTACAATGGCAGTTCAAGACCCCTGGGGTAATGATTTTGGTCCTCTCAATCTTACTCCACCTCTACATGAGCTTCCATGTAGTTTAAGGAAGATTTTACCCAAATTCTATGGTGATGGGAAAGTTCATCCTGATGAACACATTGCAGCCTTCAGTATAGCCTATGGAGTAATCAGAGTAGAATTTGAAGATGTAGCAGTCAAGATTTTTATGGAGACACTACAAGGTGCTACTGTAGATTGGTTTTATCATCTACAAGCTCGATCAGTGACTAATTGGAATACTCTCAAAGATAAGTTTGAAGCTAGATTCAAACTTGCAGAAGATGCACATGCACTTCTGGCTCAACTTACATAGATGAAGAAAGATCCTTATGAGCCTATGAGAAACTTCATAGCCAAATTTGACAAACTAAGAAATAGAATTCCTATAATAGCTCAACCTACAACTAAGAATACCAAATGCTTTTTCATTAATTCTTAGTTACCTGAGGTAAGTTTTCTCTTGAGACGTGCTGGGCAAATAGATCTTGCTGTAGCTCAACATTTGGCCACTGAAATAGAAGATGATCTCATCTTAGTAGGGAAAATAAGAATAGATCCAAATATAAATAGAGCTTCATCATCTTCTAAATAGTCATCTACAAACACCATAGATCCAATGGTGTAAAAATTGGCAAATGAGTTGCTTGCTCTCAAAAAGCAAGTGGCTCAAGGAATGTCTTCTGCTCTTTCATATAGAGATATGCCAAGAAGGACATTCCAAAATCAATCATATCAAGGCAATGATACCAGGAATCAAGGGTAATAGAATCCCCTTCATCCCCCACAAGGGAAACTTGCCCTTGAAGCTCCTCCAACCAACTTAGTAGTTGGATATTTGGAAATAAAACATGCTTTCTCTTTCCAACCTGAGTTTGAGCAAGAAAATGATGCTGATCTCTTCATGGAGGATCAAGAAGAATCAACAGCCAAATCCCACATTGGTTTCATGAACTACCAAGATGAACCTGAAAGAAAAGGAGAAGCTATTGATCGATCATATATAGTGTTTACTAGGTCCAAGAACCAATCAGTCTAGCAAGTTGATAAAGGGAAGATAGAGGAGCAACCTCAACCAACATTTACGATTGCTAACCATTGAACCCCTCTTCCTTTTCAGTCAAAGGATCTGGTGATCACCCAAAATGTAAGTACATCAATTTCACCTTCACCTTCTACTTCAAATTCATAAACTAGCCCACCTCCTATCCCTCCTAAAACTCAAAAGGTTGAAGTACCTTTCTCTGTACCTAGCTCAATTCAGCCATTTGACATAATTAATCCTGTCAAAAAGACCAAAATTCAAATGTCTAAATTTGAATATTTGCAGTCCAATCCTGATCAACTGGATAGGTTGGTCCAATGTGTCAAGAACTAAACCATCCCTACAAGACAAAAGGTTAAGAAAATAATTTTTGATTCCCCAAAGAATATGCCCATTCCAAATAATCTTGTCATTACTCCTCTAGCTGCCCCTAGATAAATAGAACCTTTCTATGTTTTCCTATCAATAAATGGTTATCAGCTCAACAATTGCATCATTAATTTTAGGGCATCTAAAAATGTCATGCCTAATAAAGTAGCTTAGTCTCTAGGTCTCACACTAACCAAGACATTTGGGAGATGTTTCTCCATGGAGAACAAGTAAGTACCATTGCTAGGGCAAATCAAAGATGCCCAATTTGCATTTGTAGCCTTCGTAGACAAGAGAATCAAGATGACTGTCTTGGTGGCTGACATCCTAGCATCCTATGGCATTTTTCTTGGATGAAATTTTTTAAAGGATGTGGGAGGAGAACTAAGCATGGACCTATCTGAGGCAAGAATCCCTGTCCAAGGTGTAATGAAGAGATTGCTCCCTGAAAAGGAGGCAAAAAATGTGGTCACCCAAACATCAGCCCCTGCAACACAAATTTTGTTTGAGTCTTCGGGCAGGGGTAATTATTTCTTTACCATAAAGATGGTCATGTTTCTATAGATGAAAGTCCTATAGCTGACAATCCAAGAATTGATCCAAAAAAGACTTTAGGAGAATTATTAGGACACAGTTTAAATAAGGAAAGATCTTCCATCTCTAATGAAGAAAAATCTGATAGGAGATTAGCTTCTGATGATGACAACAATTCTTCCACCAATGATGAAGTTAGAGCTATGTTGATATCTCCCCAAGGAAATTTTCTTCCTTCATGCAATTTGTAATTCAACGACACCAAAAACATAGCTAGATGTGAATCTCTGTTGCTTGGATTAAATATTGCTCAAGATGAAGAAATCAAACTCCTTCACATCAAAGGAGATGCTAAGTTGATAATTTGTTATGAGTTTGATATGGACAATCTAATCATACGTTGGACTGAACTAGAAGAACAACTAATTATGGTAATGGACCATGCTGCTACAAATCAAAATCAAGCAAAGGAACCCTTTGACAAAAAAGCAAGGAATTATGGATTTCAAATTGAAGAACACATCCTACCATGGGGCAAGAAGAAGAAAGAGTCAATAGGAAGATGCAAAAAATTAGTTTCCTGGTGGAGAGCTCCATTAGCCAGTCACCATTTATGGGGAAAAATTGTCTTGTTATTGGTTTATCAAAATAGAGCACTATTTTCACTGCCTCCTAAGAAGCAGCATTTGAAATACTTCAATTCTAGAAGTATTAGATCATTCCATTTGTACATATGTATATTTGTGTAGTTTTTAATTCTATTTTGCTTTGTTTGTTTTCATTTTTGGAGCCTTTCATTTTTGGGTACCATGACTCTGTAGCCCAATGGTACACATGAATACACTGGAGATTCTAGATTCTATTGCCTTAATTATTTTTGCAATTGATAGAAGTTCCCCAACTGGAGCCAGTTGTTGTCCCCAAAAAATATCACTCATTTTTGGGACAACCTTTGAACTTTTTTTGTCCTACAGACCAACATTGTCTCTTCTCTTTCTAAAATTTGTCTTGGGCATTCAAATTCCTTAGTTTTCAAGCTTCTCAAAAATCTATGAACTCTACAGGCTTAAATCTACAGACTCTATAGGCTTAAATCTATGGACTCAGTAGGAAGTGAAAATCTATGGACTTTATAGGCTTAAATCTATGGACTCAGTAGGAAGAGAAAATCTACATACCAAGTTCAAAGGACTTACAGGTTGATTTCTATAGACTTGGTTTCTATGGACTCTACAAGAAGGTACATTTCTATAGGTTTAAAGGATTTTACAAGTGGTTTCAACCAAAATAATTAGTTTCTAACACTTTGTCATTTTTGAGGTTGGTTCAGTGCCTTGGTTCAATCGAAAATCTCCATCAGCAAGCATCTAAGCAAAGAAGGCTTGAACTGTTGAACCATTGAACCACTTTGGTTCAAAGGTTCAGTGAGTTCAATGTTTAACCAATAATTTCAATGCTTTGTTTCACTTAGTCTATTCATCCTCTTTGTTTCAACACTTTGGTTCATTCTTTAGTTCAATCAAATGGTTCATCAATCAGTTCAAGGCTTCATTTGAACCGTTGAACCAAAACATGGTTCAATGGTTGGTTTAAGCAAAAGGTTCAAAGCTTGGTTCATCATCTTAGTTCAACCAAGTGGTTCATTTCCTTGGTTCAATGAAGTGGTTCAATGGAGTGGTTCATTAACTTTTTTTAATGGAGTGGTTCAACATTTGGTTCAATCAAACGGTTAACAGCTTGGTTCAACTAAGCGGTTCGCTCAGACAGTTCAAAGGAGCAGTTCAAATGCAAAATTTCAAAGAGCCTCTCAAAGGACAAAATGCCCTTGTGGAGGGCACTTGGATGAAAAAAGTACCCTTTAGAAGGGTCATTTTCAAAGAATCCTCAAAAGGTAAATTCTTTTGGATTTCTGTTTAAGTTAGTAGAAAAAGTATAAGGCATAATTCCTTCAGAATTTTGTCCAAAGGAATTCCTTCACACAAAAAGTCTAAAAGAATTTGGAGAAGCTACAGGTAAAAATCCTAAATAAATAACCAAGGTAAATGGATGGAATAGTTCTACAGACTTTTTGTCCATGAGAATTTGTCCGTAGAGAAAGCCCGAGGAAAGCCCACAAAAGACTTCTAAGGAAAAGGCCGCCGAAGAACCCCAAAGGGCAAGTGCCCTTATAGGGGACTCTTGGCTACCAAATTGAAGGAAATTTCCCTGAAGTTAAAGGGTCACCTTCCCTTTAGGAAGATATAAAGTGAGAAATCCGAATGAAGAATCTAGCGACACACTAGAATAAAGAAGCTCAAAGGCCATCTAAATATTGCTCAAAGGATAGATACCTTTGTGGAGGGCTATTCTCAACCTAAGGTAGATCATTTATTAAGGCCCAAAAGGGTAGGTTCTTTTTAGGAAAGTGCCAAATAGAAAAGTTGAATAAGAACCAAGGGGTGATGCACCTGAAGACATCAAATTCAAGACATCGAACTAGCCATTGAAAACATAGTGACGGGCGCATGAACATCAAATTTAAAGCTCATAAAATAGTTGTTGATCCTTTGAGTCTATAGACTTGAATGCATTCATAGGATTTAAGGCTAAGACCAGTAGAAAGTGACTAAATAACTGAACAACAAATTGAATCCAAGACCCGATTCAATTAACTAAAAAAGGAGGAATGATGAAGGTAGGATCAAATCGCCAAGTGGACATTGAAAGTTGCAAACTTTCAATAGTGTGACTTGTTTCTCTGCATTGATAAAATCAAATGGGTAAATGTCCCTAAGTTCTATCCTATCTTCTTAATAGATTTCAATGTAACATGATGTGTTATTGTTCCTGAGTCCTTCTTGAAGAGGCTATATAAGGGACTCTCTTCTATTGTAAATGGATCTCTTTTTGACAATCAGAATGAAACTCTACCCAAATTGAAAGGCACTTCTAAGACTTTGAGCTTAGTTTATTGATCATATTTTGTTATTGGAATAAGAAAGCAAGTGATTTTTTAGACTTTGTGCTGTGATATCTTTGTTGTTGGGGAAACCTGTTCTTATGTCTTTTTCTTTAATATATCTTTTATTCCTTTAATTCAACAAGCAAAATTAGTGACAACAGTCAGGAAGGTGTCCTAAAGAGTCAAGTTTGGAGAGACTTTGTGCCCCCATAATTGCCTTTAGTGTGTTTTCTTTTCATTTTTGTGTAAAGGACCTTGGGATGACTTTGTGTCATCATTGTCCTTCATATATTACTCTTGAGTAATTCAGGTGGAGACTTTGTGCTGCATCTCGAGTTACTGGTTATTACATCCTTTACTACATTTTGCTGTTACTACTAGGAGTATTCTTGTGGTTTGTTGAATAGTAATTTTGAAAGAAAAGGAGTGTTGTTTTTCATTTCCCTTGATTTTTTCCTTTGATTTGCACACATCATCTCTAAGGAAAGAGAGATGGATGATTTGTCCTACCCTTGAGTATTATTTTCTCTCTCTCTCTCTCTCTATATATATATATATATATATATATATAAGGAAAGAGAGATGGATGATTTGTCCTACCCTTGAGTATTATTTTCTCTCTCTCTCTCTCTCTATATATATATATATATATATATATATATATATAGGGAACCTCCCCTTGATGAGAGGAGAGATCAGTCCCCTTCTGATGTGGTAAACCTACACATTTGGATGACTAATCTTCCTACTTTGGCTGATCAGACCTATTTTGTTTATCAGTATGCTGATCGATAAAATATTCAACCAACACCTTTATCATGACTGCACACTCAGCTATAGGTGCATATAGGGTCTTAATAGGTATGTGTAGGCTTGATTCACATTAAAAATACCTCATGGAAGTCATAATGGATATAATTAAGGTTTTTATAAGTTTTATTTATCATTTTAACACTCCTTTAACCTTCACCTACACTTTGATCTCACCAAATAAAGTTCTTCCTATTGAGCTGAGATACCTTGCTCCCTTGATTCTTATAGGTTTGCATTTACTTATTTAAATCTTAGAAATGATGTTTTAAGACCTTATTTTAATGTTTTTAGACACATAAAACCTTATCATAATTTTACTTACCTTGAATGGGATAAAGCACCACTAAGACACCAAGATTATAACTCTATTTCCATACTTAGCTGTAGGTTCTCATTTTTCTATAGAAGGACACCTATAGGTGTCCATGAGGTTTGAAATACTATATACCAACATCATTTTTATGATAATAATTCCTATTTGTACATTATTCAATTATTAATATCATTCTAACCATGAGAGAATTCTTTGTTTTCTCTTGGAATGTCGATTGTCACTCACACCTCAAAACCTATAGATAAGGAAACAAAGTTTCAATATTTTTTTATGTGAATTTGAGGTCTTAAAATTATATCCTATAATTAATTTATGACTCCCATTTTGGTCATATCTCTTCTCCATCCTAGAGGCTACAATATTTACCTATTTAGATGCTTTAGAACTATTGTTTACCTTACTATAATGTATTCACAACAAGCCCTTGGACCTCTATTTTCATATTTTAAGGAAGGTTTCCCTGAAGCTAAAATCATCATATTAAAAGATTTTTTACCTTTATATTTTTCCATAAAACACCTTATATAGGTCTATAATGGTGAACTCACATAATAGGAACCAGAAATAGGTTTTACTATGTTTCATCTTTCTATATAAATTCCTTCATGGCTCTATGGTGCCACCTGTAGGTGATCGTTCTCACACATAGGTAGTAAAGTAAACTATGGAATTATAAAATACACCCATGCTTATGAACCTTCTATTGATACAAACACCCCCATATCTTTCTTTTTTGAAAGGAGGACCCTTGTATTTGTTTCTAGAAATTATGTATTCTGGATTGAATGTGAAGAGTTGTCTTATCTTAGATTTTAAAGGCAAATCAATTTTAAAAGGGGAACATGTGATTTGATGTATTTAATCATGTTTAAATTTCATTCTTAAAAATGTCTAATAATTATCTTCAGGGTGATTAGTTGTAGGTTCCATGGAAGAAGCTAGTGTTCCTAAGGAACAAACCCTAAAGGGGGTTTGAATTTGAATATTCACAAAAAACACTAGCAAGAAATTTTATTTCATTTTGATTAAATGATCCTAAGTATAACTTTATATTAATCTTAAAATATGTTTTTCCTTTAAAACGTGACCAAATATTAATATACAACCTTAGGCAAAACTTTATACATGATCAGGTATTAATTTAAAGCTTATGCTCTTTTACAGATCTAATGATAATTGCTTGTTTGTTGATTTTGATCCAATGGTGTGACACGACTGAAGTATTTTAAAAAGGACATACATTTATTTATTTGGGCCTAGTAAACATCTAATGGTGATAATTTTCTTAGAGGTTTTGTTCCAATGGTGAGAATTAAATTCGACACCCAAAATGATGTTAACAATTGTTAACTACTTAGTACTTGATTTGATGGTTCACATTGCCTCAAAGGTTCTAATATAATGGTGCGTATTGACCCAAAATCCTCAATATATCCCAAAGTATTTACGAGTGGCACTCATTCATTGGACCCAAAAAAATTACTATCTTAAAATTGACAAGTTCACTCTCATCATTTGATTTTTGTGAAGACATATTTGATAGAATCAAACCTATCAAATTTAACATGAGACAAAATGATTATATTATCTTAAATTTGATAGGTTTACCCCCATCAATTGACATTTGTGAAGATGTATTTTATGGTACCAAACCCATCAAATTTAAACTAAAAAGTTCTACAAGCCTTAGGATCTCTTAAAGTCTTTACGTGTGATACTCAATCATTGGACCAAAAAATTCTACTATTATAAATTTGATAGGTTTGTTCTTATCTTTGATGTCTAATAAGATGTATTTGATGTGACCAAACCCATCAAATTTAACTTAGACAAATTTTTAAAGCCTATTCAAAGGGGGCATTTCTATAAAATGTTTTAAGAAATTTCTATATTTTTACAAAGACAAGCTTAGTATATAAAGATCTTAGCCTAAGTCATTTTGTGTTTTTTAAACATAAAATTATAAATGAAAATTTTAAACCTAAGATTTATATGATCATGTAACTAATTAAAAGGTAAGAATATTTTAGGATCCAATGATGATCTCTTGTTCATTGGATTTGATCCAATGGTGCATTGAGCCTGAAACCTTTTTTAAAAAAAGCATGCAGTTAATGATCTGGCCTTAGCTAAGATTTAATGGTGATCATTTTCTCACTATATTTTATCCAATGGTGTGATGAAGTTGAGTAATTTTCAAAGGCCTCACAATCTTGACACATGACATAATTAGTGAGTTTAAAAATCAATATACTAATGAAATGCAAGTACCTAGATTTGAGTCTTCAAAGCAAAATAAAGAGGACTTTTGAAAGCTAATGATTAGTATTAAAATGGTATTTATGAAAGTTACCATGAAAGGCATGGAACCCTAACACATAAGATCCACGTAAGTATGGAAGATCAAAATGAAAGATATCCCATGATTTAAAACATAGAATACATTATAGTAAGGTTTCATCATATCTAAGGCATGCATGAGATAAAAGCTAGATGTTTTGATCATTAAATCCAAAAACCCTGAACATTCTATAAATAAGGCTAGAGTCAATTCAATTGACTATGTGACAATTGAGATAAATGTGAACTAAATTCAAAGCAAGTGCCTTAGTGAGATATTTGTTTTCATCAACTATAGTTCATTATTATCAATGGCAGTGGCCACACAATAGATAAAAATTGAATTACAACTTTACCTAACTTTAGATGGTGAAGGAAGGGTCTTTAGAGATAGAATTAGATTTAACAGCCTTAAATTTGTATGGAATTATAAATTGGTCCAAATTATTATTTTTTATAGGGGAGTTACAACCAATTTCCTAGGAGGAAAAGAGGAATGATATGGTACACCAAAAATATAAAGATGTAGGCCTTCACCATGTGATTGCTAAACTAGAGGTAATACATTGCATCAAACTTCTTGTTCCTATTTTCATTGACTATAGAATAGATAGAAAATGTATTATTCATGAAGGAAGTGTCAATAAATTTAAATGTATATCTCCCATGGTATTTGAGGCTTACTATAGGCTATATTTTCCTCATGTCAATCTCCCTTGAGAGAATGGACAAATTCCCAAAACCTAGATTCAGTCCTCTTATCTTGGTTAATCCAAGGTTCCCATGTTTTTATGACCTCAAATGGTGATATTCCTATTGCCTAATTTAGGGAGGGTGTTAGGGTAGCTATGACTTTATTTAACAAAGCCTTTGGTGCCTCTTATACTACTTATTTAATTAAGGTTTGAGTATCTTATGTCTATTGCATGTTAGAGTGGAACTTAACCCCTCTTATTGGAGACTTAATAAGTTTATTCTTAGGCAAAAAATTTATATCAATCAAGAGAAAGACTTCCAAGCAATTCTTTATTTTGTCTTACCTCTTAGATTCACTCCTAGCCTTTGTTAATTTCCCTAGCATTCAAAATTGGTCCCCAAATGGTAGATCTAACATTTCCCATCATTATTCCAAATTACATATATTCAAATAAATGAATCACATGTAATTCATATGTGATGGTATCTTCCTATTCATTTTTGAGACAATCACTAGTATCATTCTACCCAGGCTTCATCGTCTAATCAAAAGATAAGTAGAGACCATGGGGGATGTGTGGTTCTATCCAAATTGCACTGTAATAAGGATAGATGGAATCATGGTCTAACCATACAGATTGCCTATATATGATATTAGTAATATTTTAGAGTAATAAACTACTTATCAAATAATCTAAGGAATGGATTGACACTACAAGAATAATAAGAAAGCTTAGGTTCATCCCTTTCCACTGGACATTGGCAAAATTATAATCAAATATTGGAAATAACTGGAGATCATGGTGGTGCACAATAACTCTTTTGATTTCAAACTAGATTGTCTTAATATGTGGGACCCAAACGATAGAGTGGATAACCATATATGGGATAAAAAGGTTCCAAAGGCTAAGTACAAACATCAACCAGGTGTGGGAGATGATTTTACACGAAGGGAAGGAACATTGAATAAGTCTTGTCTAGGGTTAACAACTACAACATAAATTTAGAACATAGGTTGGTCATGGATAATAAGCCTTCAATAAAAATATGGTAGTTACATCCTTTATAGTATTAAGTTTTGCCAAGACCATCTAGGACTACACATCAAGAACCACCTATTGAGGGATAATCTTCTAAGTCTCAGTGGAGAAAATTGACAAAATCACCCTAGGTTGGGAAACCTAAGGATGTAAAAGGAAAAGGTATGGATTTGATTCAAGGGTATATCATTGAGAATAGTCTTGGTGAAGGTGCACAAATATAAGCATCCCCACCAAGGCCTTCTTTCCCAATAGAGGTTATTAGCATGATTGTTTTGAAAACTAGAGAAATAGTAGAAAGTGACCTTATTAATAACATAGATTCATATGGTTTGGATAAGGAAGAATATCCATCTAAGGAATCAGGTAAGGAATTGGTTTCATTGGGTAGTGGAAAGAGAAAAGAAAATTAGCTTTAGTTACTCTAGCTCCAAGAAAGAGCCTAGGTTAACTTTCACTCATGCTACTAGTGAAATAAACCTCTTCAATGATGAGAATACTATTTATGGACCGACCATTCCTAATTAGTTTGTTTATGGGAATTTATAAAAATTCCCATCTCTTTCTCCTTCACTAGCTTTGACTCAAGTGGACATAGGTGTTCAAGTTAATTGTCAAGCCTTGGATTCAGGATATGTTAAACAAACAAGCAGAGACAAGCATCCAGATTCTACACAATAAGGAAATCCAATGGGTTGGTACCCCAAGAGCCTCTAGGATTTTAAATGTAGATATTTTTGATAAACCACATGTGAAATAATTTGACCCTTAGGTCCAATTTAATCTAGATACATCAACTCTTGAGAGAGTAGAGACCAAGAAAATTATTGTTGGTACTAAGGAGTTCACCTTTTAGAAGGTGGAGCCATTTTTAGGATTAACTCATATTATAGGGTAGGATGAAGGGGAGCATACTATTTTTCAGTAAGATGTATCTAGTATTGTAATAACATAGTCAATAATGACCTTAGCTGGAGTTCAAGGAATGAAGCAGAAGATTCTCAACTTGGAGAAATAAAAATAAGATTTAGAAGGTTAGGCCCTCTTTTAAATTCTTGAGGATGTATTGCAAGTATTGAATATATCCTTTATGGATGCATTCAAGAATTTAAAAAGTATCAAGTCTATATTGAGTGATTTGGACCATCAAGCTAAGATGGCACAAGCCTTAATCACCCAATGGTAAAATTCTCAAGCTCAAATGGAGGAGTTCATCAAGGTACATAAGACAACATAGGTATTAGGCTTCAAGATTATCAAAATTAGACATTTGGACATCTTCATGGTAGTTTTTATAGATAAACAAGAGTATTTGATCACTTAGAGAAATTATGTTAAGGACTTTACCAAGAGAGACATAGACTTGGTAAACCAAAATGAGAAACTTTTGGGGAATCTATTAGATAACCCTTCTCAAACCACTACTATAGGCCTAATTGATGATGAATAATTCAAGCATAGGGTTGGTACTCACATTCAGAGCATCAAAGATAGAAAAGGTCATTCAGCTAAGGATAACTAGAATATCCTTGATACCATTATTTTTGTAGGGAAGTAAATTAAATAAGCACAATGTATAAAGGAACTTGTATCTTGGGTAGATAGTGAATTTGATAAGTTAAAAAATAAAGAAAAGGATTGTCTAATAAAGTATGAAGTGGATTTTGAGCTGATAAAGGAACAATACACCAAGGTGAAAGACTTCCTTAGATAGGGCTAATTGAAGGGCCCACCTATGAAATTCTTAAGAGAATTTTCTTTTCATAGTGTATATGCTAGTCTGTTAGCATATACTCTTTCTTGTCATGTTGACATGTGACCTTCCACATTGTATCTTTATATTAAGGACAACTATGCTTATTTGCATGTTGATATTTTGAAAGCTAACTGGTTAACCACCTATGTTTATTATAAATAGGTAGATGGTTACCATTTTAAAGGGAGAGTTTTTGAGCAATTGATATTAGGACAATTTAATACAACTAAGGAATTCTAAAAAGATTTATTGTATAATTTTTTTAAATGTCTATGTCATCTCTCAATTGTGGAAATTCATGTTGAATTTGAATGATTCTTCTTATTTTGAGTCACATTCTTTGTCATATGGTAGTTAAATTATGTTTAATGCTAGATTAAATATAAAGATTTAAAGTATACTTCATTTTATTTACTTTGCATTTGGAGGTACTTATGTTATTCAAATCATAATATCAAACTTTTAAAGTAAACTTGGTTTTTAATTATGATTCATACTTTTCCTCTGAATATTGCCTAATTTGTGATGTAATTTGAGCTTATGTTGTTTTATAACATAAATTGGTTCAATGTGTACTCAAAATAATTTGAATTTTGTCATAATATTTTATATGAAAACATAGAATCATGTCTATTCATTCCTTACGCTTCCTTTTTATTATTTTTTTTTATCAAGATTCACTCTAGCTTAAAGATCATTGTTAATAATCATTTAGTTTAACTTCTAATTTCTAGAAATTACTAAGTATTCAAAATTATGTAGACCTTGGTGGCTCCCAACCACTAAATCAAAAAAATATTATGGATAGTTTTCATAATTTGCTTATATTTCACCACAAACAATCATTGAATAATCACAAAATACAACTCATGCCATGGATTCTCATAATCCTAAAATGAGAAGTGTTCTTCAACACTAAGAGCACCTATGGTATAATTTGAATCATCAATAGGAGAATATCTATTGGTGCTAGAAGGAGGGCCTCTTTGATGAATACTTAGTATTTTTTTCATGTGTTTGGTCAAATATATCTACATTTTACATGAATATGTTTATTCTATCATAAATTGTCTAAAGATTGGTGATCTTTGTGGAAATATAAGTTTTGTTGATAATAATTTATTAGTATTTGGAATTAGGATGTCTTATTTTATTCAAAATTGAAATTTCTTTGACAATAAGAGGTCTATTTGAGTCATAAGTTTTTAAAGATTGGTCATCTTTAAATAATTCAGTACGTCTTTGAACTTGTTTAGTTAAAGATTGATGTCCTTTGTCTTATTATGAACAAATGTTTGAAAATTAATGTTAGTGTGAATATTATTTGTCATTATTTGAAAATTAATGTGTTACACCATGTTTTAAATTAGGATCCTTAATATTCAAGGTAGAATTACTAAGGATTAGGACTAGATCACATTCAGAGACTAGAGAACCCTTGCTCAAACTCAAAATTCATAGAAGGACTAAAAAAGATAGAGGAAGATGTAGGTATTCTAAATATTTACCATCATCACCTTTTCAAGGGATTTTAGTGTTTGATATTCATCCAAGAATGGCATGGCTTGGAAGTTACCCTATTAATATACCAGGTGTGATTCATGATTTACAACATAATCCTAAAAAATATTTGTCAATATTTAGTCCAACTAGTATTATGACTATTGAAGAACATGTTAAACCTTTCAAAGTTGCATTAAGATTATTAAATGGTATTCATGAAGATGTATCTTATAGGTTGTTCCCATTTACATTCAAAGATGTTGCATATAAATGGTTCCTTAATCTACCTGACAATTATATTATCTCATGGAATAACTTTGATACTATTTTTATTGATAAATTTGGAAATATCATAAGCCCTTGTGTCATCTATCATCAATTTACAACTTTTAATGGATATACAAGTGAACCTATTAGGTCCTTTAATTCTAGGTTATAAAAGATGATTCGTTATACCATGGATCCATTTAAACCTAACAAATCTTTAGTTTTGGAGGTTCATAAATATGTTTTTGACCTCATAACTTATGTGTTTATAAAGAGAGCCCTTCCACTTATTATCACATTGACTCAATCCTATTATGAATCAGTGGTTATTAGCGACCAAATGCAACCCCAAGGACATATGGTTTATTCTATCCCAAATATTAATCCTCAAATGCCTACATTAAACCTTTTCCCCAATAATAACCAAAATACTATAACATTAAACTAATTTCCTAATTTGAATGTGTTGCCTACTTTTCATGCTACCCCTAATCAAAATTTAGGTTTATTAAGCCATCAAGTTACCAATGGATTTCATAACAATGACTAGAAGGATTTAGTGCCTATCAATGACATTAACAATAACCAAGGTCAAACTACTAAGGTTCCAAAAAATGAGAATGAGTCTATATTGAAAATGGTATAAAAGCTTAGCACTAATTTTTTTCAATTGCAAAAACAAGTTGTTAATTTTAATGACAATTTTAGAAGGAACTTCACTTTTCAAAAGTTTAACAACCCTAGGAATAGGTTGCAAAATGACAGTTTCTATAATAACAAAGCTAATGAGCCTTCCTCTAGCAAAAATAATATGGATATAAACCTAATTGATATTACCTTACTAGATTACTATAGGGTGCATGCTACTTCCAAGCATGGTGAGATTGATTGCATTTTTTTTTATAAAGCTTTTGAAGCTTTTCAAGAAGAACTTGACAAATTTGAAGTGGTTCCAAACAAGGATAATATTATAAATTCTTATAAATCTAAACCATCTGATCAAGTGCATATGGTGGAAAATTTTCAATTTCCTTTTCAAGAGGACAATGAGCTTGATAACATTCCTAAGGAGATTCAAACATTCCAACAATTTTTTAAGACATCCTCTAAGGAATAGGGAAAAAAATAAACCATTAACTACCTCTACCCCTCCCCTCTAGACACTACATCAAATAAAAATCCTAAACCCCCTAGATTAATTTCATCTAAGCTAATTGTTGATCATTTAAGCAAAGCTAGCTACAATATTGTGGAAGATATGAAAAGGATTAAAGCAAATATCACTATACACAAGATAGCTCAAATCAAAAAATAAAGAGATTTACTCTTGGAATCTATGTCCAAGAAAATTGGGAAGCCCCCTAATAATGATAGTGTAAATGTAATTACACAACTAATCAAATCAGAGTCTCCACCTTTTTTACTAATAGTTAAGATATTTGGGAAGAATGTTCATAATGTCTTCTAGATTCTAAAGCTTTAACTAACGTTATGCCTATGGGGATATGTGAATAACTTAGGTTAACTCTAATCTAGTCTGCTAGGTTAGTCACTCAATTTGATAAATATAGAGTTAAGGTTATAGGATAATTATTTAATGTGCATATATAGCTGGCTAGTAAACCCAGGGTTCAACAATTCATTGATATCCAAGTGGTAGAAATGCCTAGTGCTTATGGATTACTATTGAGTAGAGAATGGGATAAGGCTTTAAATGGATATATATCTACTAATTATTCACACTTATGGCTTCCTTGGAAATGTGTACCAAATCAAATAAGAGTGGAAGAAGAACCTTGAATGAAACACATGATAACAAAATATAATGCTATTAACCAAAGGGTAAATTTCCTAGATTCTGATTTGGGAGTTTTCACTTTGGAAATTAAAAAAGAACCATTTTCTAAGAGTTATCCTCAAATTTTTATTTTTTGGAAGTTATATATTGATGGTGCCAAGTGCAAATCAGGATCAAGAGTTGGTATTGTATTGATAGATCCTTTAGAAAAGTAATACCATGCAGCTTATAAATTACAATGTCCTTACACCAATAATTTAGCTGAGTATGAAGATCTCATACTTGGATTGAAATTTTCCATTAAACACAAAATTAAATAGCTCCTTGTCTATGGAAACTCTAAACTTTTCATTAACCAAGTGAGGAGTAAATACCAGTACAAATTGTGTTACTTAAAAAGATATAAGTTTAGGGTATGGGATTTGATCGAATCTTTCAATGCCTTCAACATCTTAGATATTCCAAGAGAAGAAAAAAAATAAATTGATGACATTTCCTCTAATAAAGCTAACCTCATGCCTAATCATGATTCACAAAGCATTAGTATTGAGCTAGTACCATGTCTTTCAATTCCTGAGAATGTAAATCATTTCAAAGTTTTCAATGATGATCAACAAATCATATATTTTTTAAATAATTCTAGAGATTTTGAATCTCACATTATTTATGAAAATTATCATCAGAAGGAAATTAATGATAAAATCATCCAATTAAGTGATAATAAGATACCTAAATTGATGATTTCATTAGAATGATTTTTTGATCTTGACAAGATTTTTGAGGCAACTAAATTACCAAAGGTAAATGGTAGAGATTATCATGTGATGAACCTTGGTCCACATGATCAACTCCAAATGGTGAATATATGGAATTATGTCACTAAAATGGAAAATATAAAATCTAGAAAGTTGCTTACAAAATACAATTATGTAATTGCTTGGTCTTATGAAGATTTGAAAATATTTGATCCAAGGATCATTACTCATACTATAACTCTTCAATAAGGTTGTAAACCTTTTAGACAAAAGTAAAGGCCAGTCAATCCTATTTTAGAACCCATTATTTTTAAAGAAGTTAAGAATCTATGAGATGTAAGGATAGTGTTTCCTATTAGACATTCCACTTGGGTGGCAAACCTAATCCCAGTAAAAAAAAGAATGGAGAAATAAGATTGTGTATATATTTTTGGAATATGAATAGAGTAACTAAAAAGGATAATTATCCTTTACCTTCTCTAGACCAGGTTATTTAAGATATTTTAGGATATTCCATGATGTCCTTTTAGATGGATTTTCTAGATATAACCAGGGGCTTGTTGCTCTAGAAGACAGGATGAAAACAACTTTTACTAATAAATGGGAAACATATGCTTACAAGAAAATGCCTTTTGGATTAATTAATGTAGGGGTAACTTTTCAAAGGGCCATGGATCATGCTTTCCAAGGTTTATTTGGAAAGTGTGTCATCATATATATGTATTATATTACATTATTTTCTAGAAATAGAGAGGAACATTTCATACATTTAAGATGAGTATTTGATAGATGTAGAAAGTATGGTGTATCTCTTAATCCCAAGAAAAGTATATTCTATGTCACTGAAGAAAAAATGTTAGGACATGTCATTACCAAAGATGGGATTTATATAGATCTTGATAGAGTAGAGGCTATCTCTAAAATTGGGTTGCTCAATAGCCAAAAATAACTTAAGTCATTCTTTGGCAAGATTAATTTTGTGAGGAAATTTATTTTAGGATTCACTAAGATTGTTAACCCTTTGAATGATATGATTAATAAAGATGCTATAATTTCTTGGAATAAATAATCTAATAAGGCCTTCACTGACATTAAGAAGGCAATCACTAAAGCTCTAATCCTTATAAGTCATGATTTCTAAAAATATTTCTATCTATATTCATTTGCTTCTGAGCATACTATGGCTATAATGTTAACTCAAAAGGTTGATGGGAATGATCATCCCATAGATTTATGAGCACCAACTTAAAATATGTAGAAGTGAATTATTATATGATTGATAAGAAAACTTATTTATTGGTAAAGGCAATAAAAAATTTAGACATTACCTCCTTAGAAATAGGGTACATGCCATATTACCTGATCCAACTATAAAGCTTAAGTTGAGTTAGAATGAGCTCAGATAAAGAAGAGGCAAGTGGATGGAAATTGTACAAGAATATGATATAGATATGAAAATTACCAAATTAGTAAAATGCCAAGGTTTAGTTTAGATGATCGATAGTATTGATCCAAAATGCCATGTCATGGAAATATATCAAAAAAACTTCTTACCCAATGAATGTTATGACTTTATTATCCATTTACTTGTCAATGGTGTTCGTCCCCCAAGATTAAAATAGAACAAAAGAGAGAATTGAGGATTAAAGCAACTCATTACCTCATCAGGAATGGAATATTGTATAGGAAGAGCTTTGAGGGAATTTATTTGAGATGTGTATCCAAAAAGGTAGCTTGGATTATGACTACCTTCCATGAGAAGCTAGGAAGTGGACACCCTTCAGGAAGAATCACAACTCAAAATATTCTTAGGGATAGATATTATCATCCCACCCTATCCAAAGATGATTATAAGCATGTAAGGGAGTGTCATTCATGTCATATTTTTAGCACAAAGGAGCCAAAGGCAGTCATACCTTTATAATCTATGATGGTGGATAAACCTTTTGGATAATGCGGATTATAATTTATAGGAGTATTAAACCCTAATTCTTATAAAGGTCATAATTATGTCCTAACTAATATGAGTTATTTTACTATGTGGACTAAGTTAGTAGCCACTAAGCAATGTAGAATAGAGGAGGTAATCAATTTCCTAGAGGAAAATATTTGTACTAGAATTGGAAACCTAGTTTCTTTGGTTTGTGGCAATCAATCTACATTAATTTATATTAAAATGATAGAATGGTATTATGACAAAGGCAATTTCACTCAAGTTTTCTTCCAATCAATTCCCTCAAGGAAATGGTGTTTCTAAGTCCACAAATAATTTTCTTATGAAAGCTATCAAAAAATCTATTGAAGATAGACCTAGAATATGGCATAAACTTCTTAAGTTTGCATTATTGGTAGATCTAATTAGGATCAAACAAGATATAAAGGCCTCACCATTTTTTTTTTTATATTTTCAAGAACCCATCTTTACCATAACCATGAAGTTGCCTACATTCACATTCATGCAGGAATACATATAAGATAGTCAGGAACTTGCTAATTCTTGGTTGTTAGAGATTATTCAAATGGAAGATGCTAGAAAAAAGGCATTTATAGACTTTAGTAGGCACTAATAAACCATGAAAATAGGGTTTGACAAAACATCTAAAGTAAAGGTATTTAGGTAGGGAGATCTAGTCCTTATTTAGGACAAAACATTAGAACCTAAAGGCAAACATTGTAAATTCACCCCTTTATGGATTGGCCCATACCAAATTGCACAAATATCAGGTGACAATAATTTTAGGTTGAAATATATCCAAGGAGTAGACTTCACACTACCTACTAATGGACAATATCTTAAACATTAATTTGTTGTTATCCCATTAGGGGTATTCATGGAATACATGTGTAAGATTGTTAAAGCTAGAGTAGGTAGGCTAGTTAGTTTCTTTTATTGCATTGTTTTTTTTCTTTTTCTTATTGGGTTTTTATATATTTATTTGTTTATGTTCTGTTTTGTTTTCTTGCTTGGTGGTATTCCTTGGTTATGGTATAAAATTGTGGTATTATTGTTGATTTGGAAATTGCTCAAGAGAGTGTGGGTGAATTTTATAAAAGGTGAACATCAGGTCATAATAAAGTATCATGAATAAACTAATAGCATTGGTATAGATTGGTATATGAACTCAATTTCCTACAAAGATTTAAATATTATTCTAAATTAATACTTGGTTTTAAGAAGAGTCATATGCATATGATGTGAATTTAGTTTTTTAACTCATATTCATGCTTACACTTAAAACATATACTTGTCACGAACTCAAGTTTCAATTTTTAAGGAGATTATCCCAAAGTGAAAACATTTGATCAAATCCATAAACCTAGCTAATATAGTTCCTAACCTTTGTTGGATGCAAAATATGATGATACAAAAAATAGATTATTGTTAAATCAAAATCTTCCAAATCAAATCTGATTTAGGTAATCTCCACTAAGGCTATAGATGCCTGGTTGGTAGTGGAGAAAGACCTAAGGTGGAACCCAAGGTATCTCTATCAGGGCTATATATGCCTAGCTAGCAATAGAGTAGTACCCAATCCTCCCTTGAACTAAGAGTTTTTATTCTCAAAGAATATCTAAAATGCTCAAAATCAAATTCAATGGACCAAAAGGACATAAACTAGATGTTGTTTATTAAAGTTCATGACAAATAGTAAGTGGAATCAAAGCACACACTACATGTTTATTTTATAATATATAAGTTAATATTTTATACATAAGGATATTTTTTCAATTTAAGGTTGATTCAAGAAAGAACATATGTCTAAATGGGATACATAATTTATGTACAAGTTTAAACTAGAGTCTTGTGTTCTAACATATTTCTATGTTACCCTTGTGAGTTTCCATTTGATGAGACCAACAACTCCCTATCTTTCTTTTTTAAAAGGAGGACCCCTGTATTTGTTTCCAAAAAGTATGTATTATGGATTGAATGTGAAGAGTTATCTTATCTTAGATTTTAAAGGCAAATAAATTTTAAAAGGGGAACATGTGATTTGATGTATTTGATCATGTTCAAATTTCATGGTTCAAAATTTATAATAATTATCTTCAAGGTGATTAGTTGCAAGTTCCATCAAAGAATCTAGGGTTCCTAAGGAACAAACCCTAAAGGGGGTTTGAATTTGAATATTCACAAAAATACTAGTGGGAAGTTTTATTTCATTTTGATTAAATGATCCTAAGTATAACTTTATATTAATCTTAAAATATGTTTTTTATTTAAAACATGACTGAATATTAATATAAAATGTTAGGTTAAACTTAATACATGATCGAGTATTATTTAAAGCTTATGCTCTTTTACAGATCTAACAATAATCTCTTGTTTATTGATTTTGATTTGATGGTGTGACAAGACCAAAGTCTTATAAAAAGGACATAAATTTAATTATTTAGGCCTAGTAAATATCTAATAGTGATCAATTATTTAGAGGTTTTGATCCAATGGTGTGAATTAAATCTAACACCTAAATGGATGTTAATAATTGTTAACCACTTGAGACTTGATCTGATGGTTCACATTGCCTCAAAGGTTCTAATCTAATAGTGAACATAGACCTGGAAGCCTTGGGATATCTCAAAGGCTTTATGAATGACACTCATTCATTGGAAAATAAAATTGTATTGTCTTAAAATTGATATGTTTGCTCCCATCATTTTATGTCTATGAGGACGTATTTAATAAGACCAAACCCATCAAATTTAACATGAGAGAAAAAGATTCTATTGTCAAAAAATTTATAGGTTTTTCCCTATCATTTTATGTCTATGATGAAGCATTTTATGGGACCAAACCCATTAAATTTAAACTAAATAATCCTGAAAGCCTTAGGATCTCTCAAAGGCTTTATGCATGGCACTCAATCATTAAACCAAAAAATTCTACTATTTTAAATTTGATAGGTTTGCTCCCATCATTTGATGTCTATGAGGACATATTTGACATGACCAAACCCATCAAATTTAATTTAGACAATTATTAAAATCCTAATCAAATGGATCATTTCTAAAAAACCTTTTAATAAATTCCTATCTTTTTATGAAGACAAAATTAGTATATAAGGATCTTAGCCTAAGTCATTTTGTGTTTTTTAATCATAAAATTCTAAATGAAATTTTTTAACCTAATATTTATAGGATCATGTAACTGATTAAAAGGTAAGCATATTACCAGATCCAACCATGATCACTTGTTCACTGCATTTGATCCAACAATACATTGAGCCTGAAGCCTTTTAAAAAAACATGTGGTTAATAATCTGGCCCTAGCTAATATCTAATGGTGATCGCCTACTCACTAGATTTGATCCAATGGTGAGATGAAGTTGAGGAATTTTCAAAGGCCTCAAGATCTTGAAACATGGCATAATTAGTGAGTTTAAAAATAAAGAGACCAATGAAATGCAAGGACCTAGATTTAGTTTTTAAAAGCAAAATAAAGAGGACTTTTAAAAGATAACGATCACTCTTCAAATGGTATTTATGAAATTTGCCATGAAAGGCATGGAACCCTGATACATGAGCTCCATGTAAGTATGGAGGATCCAAATGAAAGATATTTCATTATTAAAAACACATAAGACATGATAGTAAGGTTCCATCATATCTAAGGCACGTATAAGATCAAAGTTGGATGTTTTGGTCATTAAATCCAAAAACCCTAAACCCTCTATAAAGAAGGATAGAGTTCGTTCAATTGATTATGTGACACTTGAGATAATTGTGAACTAAATTTAGAGTAAGTTTCTTCATGAGATATTTATTTTCATCAACTACAGTTTAGTGTTATCAATGGTAGTGGCCAAGCAATGGATGAAAATTGAAGTGAAGATTTACCTAACTTCAGATGGTGAAGGGTCTTTAGAGACACATAATTAGATTTAACAGTATTGAATGTACATGGAATAAAAAATTGGTCTAAATTATTCTTTTATATACAATATTTGCAACCAATTTACCAAGAGGAAAATAGGAATACTACGGTATACCAAAGATATAAAGACCTAGTAACAATTTAGCTGGTAGGCCTTCACCATGTGACTGCTAAAATAGAGGTAATGCATTGCATCAACCTTCTTGTTCTTATTTTTATTCACTAAAGAATAGATGGAGAATGGATCATTCATGAAGGAAGTGTCAAAAAATTTACATGTATAGCTCCCATGGCCTTTAAGGCTTACTATAAGATCCCTTTGCCTCATGTTGATCTCCCTTCCTTGAGAGAATGGACAAATTCCCAAAACTTGTATTCAGTCCTCTCACCTTGGTTAATCCAAGGTTCCCATATTTCTAGGACCTCAAATGGTGAGATTTCAATTGCACAATTCAAGGAGGGTGTTAGGGTACCTATGAATTTATTTAACAGATCCTTTGGTGCCTCTTCCACTACTTATTTAAGTAAGGTTTGGGTATATTATGTCTATTACATGTTGGATTAGAACTTAACCCCTCCTATTGGAGACTTAATGAGTTTATTCTTGGCCAAATGATTTACATCCATCAAGAGAAATACTTACAGGCAATTCTTTTTGATGTCTTACCTCTTGGATTGAGTCCTAGACTCTATTAGTTTCCATGGCATTCAAAATTGGTCCCTTGATGGTAAATCTACCATTTCCCATCATTATTCTAAATTATATATATTCAAATATAGGAATCACATGCAATTCATATGTCATGTTATTTTCCCAATCATTTTTTAGGAAATCACTGGTATCCCTATGGCTAGGATTCATCCTCTAATCAAAAGACAAGTAGAGACCATGGGGGATGTGTGGTTCTATCTAGATTGCACTGTAATAAGGATAGAGGTAATCATGGTCTAATCATATAGATTACCTATATATGTTCCCAGTAAGCTTGAATAGTAATAAATTTCTTATCAAATCATCTAGGGAATGGACTAACACTGCAAGAAGAATAAGAAATCTTAGGTTCATCCCTTTCCATTACACATTATCACAATTGTAATCAAGGATTAGAAGTAGCTAGAGATCATGGTGGTGCATAGGAACTATTTTGATTTATAACTATATGATCTTAAAATGTGGGACCCTAATGATAGAGTGGCTAATCATATTCAAGATAAAAAGGTCTAAAAGGCTGAGTATAAACATCAACCATGTGTGGGAGATGGTATTTACACAAAGGCAAGGAAATTTAAAGAAGTCTTGTCTAGGGTTAAAAACTACAACATAAATTTAGAACATAGGCTAGTTAGGGATAATAAGCCTTCAAGAGAAATATGGTAGTTACATCCTTTATAATATCACTTGTTGTCAGGACCATCTAGGACTACACATCAAGAACCACCTATTAAGGGACAACTGAGCCTCAGTAGAGAGAATTGAAAAAATCACCCTAGGTGGGGAAACCTAAGGATGTAAAAGGAAAAGGAAAGGATGTGATTTAAGGGTTGAGCATTGAGTATAAACCTGGTGAAGGTCCCTAAATTTAGGCATCCCCACCAAGGATTTATTCCCTAATAGAGGTTATTAACATGATTGATTTAGAAATTGGAAAAATAGTAGAAAGTTCCTTTCTTAATGTCATAGCTTCTTATGGTTTAGATAAGGAAGAAGACCCATCTGAGGAAGTAAGAAAGGAATTGGTTCCGTTGGGTAGTGGAAAGAGATAGGAAGAATTAGCTTTAGTTTATCTAGCTCTAAGAAAGAGGCCTAGGTTAACTTTCACTCACCCTACTAGTGAAATAAACCTCTTCAGTGATGAGAATCCTATTTATGGACCAACCATTCCTTATTGGTTTGTTTATGAGAAGTTGTAGAAAATCCCATCTCTTTCTCCTTCATTGGTTTTGACCCAACTGGACATAGGTTTTCAAGATACTATCAAGCCTTAGATTTAATATATGTTGAACAAACAAGTAGAGAGAAGCATCCATATTCTTCAAAACAAGGAAATCCATTAGGTTGGTACCTTAGGAGCCTCTAGAAGTTTAAATTTCAAGATTATTGAATAACCATAGGTAAAAGAATTTGACCCTTAGGTCCAATTTAATCTAGATACATCAACTCTTGAGAGAGTAGAGACTAGGAAAATTATTATTGGTACTGAGAAGTACACCTTTTAGAAGGTGGAACCATTGTTAGCCTTAAATTATATTCCAAGGTAGGCAATAGGCGAGCATCCTATTTTTTAAGAAGATATAACTAGTAAGGTAATAGCCTAGTCAAAAATGACATTGGCTAGAGTTCAAGGAATGAAGTATAAGATTCTCAACTTGGAGAAAGAAAAAAAAGATTTAAAATCTCATGTCCTCCTTTTATTTCTTGAGGATGTATTGCAAGCATTGAATATATCCTTGATGGATGCATTCAATAATTTGAAAATCATCAAGTCTAGATTTAGTGATTTGGACCATCAAGCTGAGATGGCACAAGCCTTAATCATCTAATGGTATAATTCTCAAGCTCAAATGGAGGAGCTCATCTAGGTGCATAAGACAAAGCAGGTATTAGACTTCAAGATCAAACTTAGACATCTAGACATATTCATGGTAGTTTTCATAGATAAATAAGAGGATTTGATTACCTAGAGCAATGATGTTAAGGACTTCAACAAGAGAGACATAGAATTGGTAAACTAGATTGAGAAAATTCTAGGGAATCTATTAGATAACTCTCCTCAAACCACTAATAAAGGCCTAATTGATGATGAAGAATGCAAGTAGAGGGTTGGTAATCACATTCAAAGCATCAAAGACAAAAAAATTCATTCATCTAAGGACAACCAAAAGACTCTTGATATCATTATTTTTGTAGGGAAGCAAATTACATAAGAACAATGTATTAAGGAACTTGTATCATGGGTAGATAGTGAATTTGACAAGTTAACATATAAAGAAGAGAATTGTCTAATGAAGCCTGTAGTGGATTTTGAGTTGATCAAGGAATAATACACCAAGGTGAAAGAATTCCTCAGACATTGAAAATTAAAGGGTCCACCAATGAAATTCTTAAGTGAATTTTCTTTTTGTAAAGTATATGCTAGTCTATTAGCAAATACTCTTTTTTGTCATGTTGACATGTGACCTTCCACATTGTATCTTTATGTTAAGGACAGTTGAGCTTATTTTCATGTTGATGTTTTGAAATTTAAATGGTTAACCACCTATGTTTCTTATAAATATGTAGGTGGTTACCATTTTTAAGGGATAATTTTTGAGCAATTGATACTAGGTGCATTTAATACAACTAAGGAATTCTAGAAAGATTGTTTGGATAGTTTTTTTAAATGTTTATGCAATCTCTCAATTATGGAAGTTCATGTTGAATTTGAATGATTCTTCTTATTTTGAGTCACATTATTTGTCATATGGTAGTTAATTTATGTTGAATTCTAGATTAATTATAAATATTTCAAGTATACTTCATTTTATTTGCTCTACATTTGGATGTACTTATGTTATTTAGGTCTTAATAGCAAACTTTTAAAGTAAACTTGGTTCTTACTTATGATTCATACTTTTCTTCTTAATCTTGCTTGATTTGTGATGTAATTTGAGTTTATGCTATTTTATAACATAAATTAGTTTAATGTGTACTCAATGTGATTTGAATTTTGTCTTAATATTTGATATGAAAACCTGCAATCATGTCTCTTCCTTCCTTACCCTTCCTTTTTCTTATTTTTTTAATCAAGATTCACTCTATGTTAATAATCATTTAGTTTAACTTCTGAGTCTTCAAAATTACTAAGTATTTAAAATTGTGTAGACCCTGGTGGCTCCCAACCACTAAATCAAATAAATATTGTGGATAGTTTTCATACTTTGCTTCTATTTCACCATAGACAATCACTGAATAGTCATAAAATACAACTCATGCCATGGATTCTTAGAATCCTAAAATGAGAAGTGTTCTTCAACACTAAGAGCACCTATGGTATAGTTTGAAGCATCAACACATTATATGCTCTCATCAAGTATTCAAATGCACCTTTTAACAATACTAAGAGATTGAAACACACATCAATCTTTCCACCTCTCAGCATGATGTCATCAATAAAGTCTCTTTTAGGTGCATATGGGTTGTATGTAGGTAGGGGCATAAAATGGAGCATAAAATGTGGATGGATGAGTCTATGATCACTCAAAATCATCATCAATCCATTCCATTCCAATTTGAAACCTCTTGAAAACATCCACATTAGACTAGATGTTTTTAAAATTATCCTTGATTTTCATCAAGGATAAGTTTATAAACATCCATTCCAATGTGAAACCTCTTGAAAACATCTAGAATAGAGTATGTAGGGTGTCTAATGACTAGTTTAGCATGATGAATGAGCTTGTAACCAAAATTACACTTTTACAGAACATCCAAATGAACTCTCTATAGCTATTAATGACTTGGAAAACTAATACACCATAAGAAAAAATCTGTGAACAAGTTAAACAAGCTCTATACATGTGTGTTTTAACAAGAAATTGAGCAAAGAGTTAACTAAGATGAATGGTAGGACTGAAATTTTCCCAAAGCATGATATGATGAAACTAAATGTGAGAATAGATGGTCATATTACTTGAGACATGTGAAAGACCATATTATATTCACATGAAACCTCTGTAGGAGATCAATATTCTACCACAAGGAAGAATTGATTGAAAGTTCATAATGGTGACACCTTCTAGCATCATGAGACAAATTACCCATCAAAACATCATGAAACATGAAAATAAGCATGGAGACCATCCAATAAGGTATTAAAAATACTTTTTATTCAACATTAGTAACTATTTGATACATATTTGTCCAAAATGGAGTAAAACATATAGGGTACTAGAAATAGTGAGCAAAAAAACGTAGTCATCTTATAAAGGATGGTTCATAAAGCATGGTTGACCAATAATTGAAATATTTTTATGTAAATGTATATACTTTAGTGTAATATGACCTCTCAAAATAATTTGACCTAAAACCTCTTTAATTGTTTGTACTCAACACAAACCTGATGGTCACTTCTATATGTTTAAAAAGGAAAAGAAGAAGTAGAATGGTTTAAACTAAAAAATTTAACTTATATAGAATTTAAATAATTTATATGAGTTTTAGGAAGATTAAGAGGCATTCCATGACCTTATCCCATGTGTCACCTTCCCCTATGGGTCGTACAAGTGCCAAACTCACCCTTTTTAGTTGTTTAAGTGATCTTTATTTAGATAACCTACAATATTTTGAATAAGCTAACATTATTGATAGGTAATCTAACCTATTATATGTTTTAAAGGAAAACATGACACATGGATACTTTTTGAGCTGTGCAACTTGCATTTATGACCCTAAAAATCCCACAAAATGACCTAACATGACAGATAAACTTATTAGACCATAATTAAGGCTAAAAATACATTATATAACATAAAATGAACTATAATATAGACCATGAAAAATTATTTGACCTCTAAACATATAAAAAACCAAGTTTTTTACCTATAGGGTTCTAATTTGACCTAAAAGTAAAATTTGTTCAACATGTTGATGGATCATTATCCTCTCATTTGACTACAATATGATTGATCCCTACATAATCCTAATAAATGAGATAAGACAATATATTAATTTAAATATAATAATCCCAATTTCATGTTAGCTCACCCAACTCCACATTAGTATACAAGCTATAAACATCAATAAAAAATCAAGGTTAACTATGTTGCTAAAATATTCCCATGTTCCACTATCATTATCCTCCTATCTAACTTTGATCTGATCAATCCTTGCATTAGCCACCAAATTGTCCTCTATATTGGCCTCCTTATACCAACATGAGCACTTCTAGTTCTGTACTATTGAGACATTTCCCACACTTTCTCAAGAATGTTAATCAAATTCTAGGATTTGCCCCTTTGTTTAGATAAGGCTTGAATGACAACTTTAAAATCTCCTTCACTTTCCATCTTAGGTACACCACATTCAAGTGAAAGATGTACTCCCACCATTAGGGATTGGGATTAAACCTCATTATTATTCCCATTCAATATCTTGATAGACACTAATATAATTAGAGACCCACTACAATCCTTAATCACACACCTTACCCCAAAGGCCCCTGAGTTCCCTTAACAAGATCCATTAAAATTGAGCTTGAACCACCCTGGCTATAGAGCTTGACAAGCAATACCAATCACAATTTTATTATTAAAATTTCCATTTCCATTTCCATTTAATAATTACCATTACCTGGGGTTCAATACTTTTATTTATATATAAGTAATTAATTTTTTATATAAAGGATCTTTTTGCCTTAAAATTTTCTAATTATTTATGAAATTTTTTATTGTGAATTTATTACTATGACTTTTATTTTCTATGTTTAATACTAGTTTTCCTAAAAAATATGTGTAGTTATTTATATTAGTATTAATAAATAAAATATCTCATGACCATTTCTTTTTCCTTGGTAAATAATTATTTTTTAATTTTCATCTTATTTTCCCTTCAAGGTATCTTTTAGGACTTACCTTTCAAACATGAATAAGAGTGGATTTTTTATTCAAGGTATCTCTTAAGAGATACCTTCAAGTTAACCTTGAAGGTATTTCAAGGCCCTTTAAGGCATCTCTTCAGATATACCTCAAAGGGAATTGTTAAATAGGCATCTCATAAGAGATACCTCGAAGAGCATTGTCATACATTTAAGGGGACGTTAAAGGTATATCCTAGGAGATATATTTTAGACATGCATAAGAGTACCCTTGAAGGTATTACAAGGCCCTTAAAATTATGTTTGAAGGAACTACTAGATGATACCTTGAAGGGACTTGTAATACTTTCAAGGGTATCCTTATGTATTTTTGAATGGTATCTCCTAAGAGATAACTTGAAGGGTCTTGTAGTACATTCAAGGTTTCTCCTATTAGATACCTTTAACATGCACAAAATTGAAATTTTATTTCAAGGAATCTCCTAATAGATACCTTTAAGATCCTTGTAATACATTTAAGTACCTTGTAATACCTTCAAGGATACTCCTATGCATGTTTGAAAGTTATATCCTTCAAGGAATTACTAGGTGATCCTTATTATCCATTTTTTGGTCACCATTATCCTTCAAAAAAATAAGGTAAATATATCTTATCTGAGTTGATCAAAGGTCCATTATGGACTAAATTTATAGTCTGAGTTGAGTCCCTAATCTACTCTAAGCTGAGCCATTTTTAACTTGAGTCTTTCTAGATCTATTTGAGCCAGTTTGAAGTGATCCCAAGTCATTTATATCTAAGTTAGTCTAACCAAGTTGAGTTTCTTCCCAAGTCAATCTAAGTCTAGATCGTAATTAAAGTTTCTTGAGTTGATAACATTTTGTTATTATCCTTTTTTTTAAGTATAATTTGAGGGCATGTGGCAATCTCTAGTCCCCTCTTTAGTTGGATATCCAAATGATACTTATCCAATTTATCCATCTTCTTGAAGCCACATGTCAACATTTTATATCCCTAGGGAATGTTCAAAATTCACTCAACATTTATCCATTTCCTTCATAGTTTACCTAATGATCCCCATGTCAATAAGGTTAGACACAATAGTGAGTTTGTGGAATTCTTCCACTAGGTCTACTCATAGAAACTCAGATCCATCCATGTAAATTTATAGATCCCTAGATGAATATGATGATGCCACTTATCTCAATCCCATAGTTCTAGTAGTCTTAACATGATTAATATAGATAGAAGAGTGTATTAGGCTCTAGGTGAGTGAGATCAATCCAGGTGACTTGATCACACTTCACCATAGATAGAGAGGTCATTAGAGATAGTCAAAGTTGTATCAATGATAAAAAATAATGAGTATGGAATACATGGTAGAAACCCCATAGAAGGAGACACATTGGGAGCTTGATCAATAATGCACATGCATAAATTTGATAGGTCATTTATTCATCTAGGCCACAAAAAATATCTCAATTAGTATAAGAATATTTGAACCTACAAGTTTTCATTATGAATACAATGTTAAGTAGGATCATGATCAAATTATTAATGTTATCCATGTTTTTGAGGTCTATAACAAAGTAACATTAACTAAATTCATACTTTTGCACCTGAAGTATTCAGTTAAATTATGGGATCATCAAAGCTTAAATATTGGTTGTTTTCCAACCAATGAAAGAATAATGTAAACTAATGATTATGAGCTAAATATGATTATCTCCATGATTTGAGGATAAAATAATAGTTATCATTTAGTTTTGGCCATCCATATCTACTTGCATGGAATATATATAGCTCCAAAGTCTCTATTGTCACACTTAATTCTAGCAACCATGCTCTATTTTATATTAAATTGCCTAAGGGCTTCCCATTGCCTATATACACTAGGGTCATTCATTGTAAAATCATATTTTGAATGTGTAAGGTGAATCCCTATCAAAATTGATATTTGTTTTTTCCTCTAGAATAGAATTCAATCTGGATTATGTCTACCTCATTTCACATTTTAGTGAATTTGATATATTATATTAATGAATGTTACTGATAGTTTATTTCTTCCTTGAATTTTTCCTTTTCAATCATGCCTTTATTTGAATTAGATTCCTTTCATAGTTCATCTAAAGTGCAGTATATGGTTTACTATGTTTAAGTGTTTGAGTATCATTAGCTCCTATTTATAGACATCTTGATTGATCACATTGACTATTGTATAGCTTTAACCTTGATATTGAATAAATCATGTGGAATAATATATCCTAAAGTAGTTTAATCAACCTATAATCTATCATTCAAATGGTGTAAACATTTAAAGGTAGAGGAGATACATTTGATGAATCACCTATAGTTTTCTTTTTCTATTTTTAATCATTTTCTACTCCTTTTCCCATATAATACAATAGTTTAGTAGTAATTTCAAGGTGAATAACCAATGTATCTATCCCTATCTATAGATTCACCTCACTAATAAGGCAAACTATATCCTAGAGGTGATTCCATGCTATCAACCAAATGAGGAGGCATGAACAACTTTTTCAAGGGTGCAATTTAGAGTGATAAAAATATCTTAAAGGTCCTTGTAATACCTTAAAGGGTAACTTCAAGGTATATCCTAGGATATAAATTTTAAATTTGAACAACAATGTATTTTTTCTTTAAGGTATCTCTTAGGAGATACCTTCAAGTTACCTAGTAAGGTATTAAAAGGCACCTGAAGGCATATCTTAAGATATACCTTGAAGGGAGTTGTAATACATGCAAGGTGAAATTAAAGGTATCTCTTAGGAGATACCTTTCAAACATTCATAATGGTACAATTTAAGGTATTATAAGGCACTTAAAATTATGTTTGAAGTCTCTACTATGTGATATATTGAAGGGCCTTGTAATACCTTCAAAGGTACCCTTATGCATGTTAGAAAGGTGACTCCTTGAAGGAACTACTAGGTGATACCTTAAAGGTCATTACCCTTATGAATGTTGAAAAAACTTATCCTTCAAGGCACTACTAGGTGATACTTTGAAGGGCCTTATTATACCTTGAAAGGTACCCTCAATGTATCTCCTAGGAGATACCTTTCAAACACAAAAAATAGTGGATTTTTACTTCAAGGTAGATTTTAAAAGATACATTTAAATCACACATGAAAGTATTACAAATACCTTGAAGGTAGGTCCAAGGAATAACCTCAAAGTGCATTGTCATACATTAAAGGGGACATTGAAGGTATCTCTTAAGAGATACCTTTCAAACATACATAAGGGTACCCTTGAAGGTATTACAACCCTTCAAAGTATGTTTGAAGGTAATACTAGGTGATACCTTGAAGGGCCTTGTGATACCTTCAATTTTACCCTTATGCATGTTATAAATGTATCTCCTTAAATTCACTATTGGGTGATACCTCAAAGGGCCTTCTAATACCTTCAAAGGTACGTTCTAGGTATATCTTAGGAGATACCTTTCAAACTTGAAAAAGAGTTGATTTTTCCTTCAAAGTAGTTCCTAGGAGATACCTTCAAGTTAACCATGAAGGTATTACAAGGCCCTTGAAGGAATCTCCTAAGTGATACCTCTAAGGGCCTTGTCAAACATTCAAAAGGACATTGAAGGTATCCATTGGGAGATACCTTTCAAACATGCATAATAGTAACCTTGAAGGTATTACAAGTGTCACATCTTGATTTCTCTCTAAGCTTAATAACCTATTGATTTATTGATTATTATGGTTATTATTTGATTTTCTACTATTTAGTTAAGATAGATTTTATATGCTAATTGTGGGTAGTTATATGTTGTTTAATTTACATGATTGATTTAGCTATGGAGTTAGTTATACTTTTATATTATGTACATGATGATCATATTTTATAGTTTATTAAAATAGTATTATAAGGATTATATATATTTTGGGATAACTACCTTCATTGTTCTGAGGTGGATGCACTGCATATCCATCCCTCAGAGTATGGCGGAGGGAGGGAATCATTGGAGAGGGTGGCATAGATGGAGGAATTGGGGGATGATAGAGGGAAAGGCTAAAAACCCACACACACATGCACCAAAAGTAGATTAATATTTTTTTAGTGTTTATTTTATATATTTTAGCATGTCTTTGATTTTTATTTGATGCATACACTAATATGGTTATGTTATTGCATTCATGGTTATTAATATTATTGTTTTAAATAATAAATGAATTTTTTATATTTTAGCATTATTTATTGTTGTCTATGGATTAATCTGAGTGTCTTCAAAATGTATTAATACATTGGTTAGTTTACTTTGTGTGTTGATATTGGATGTTATATATCATTATTTTAAGGTTATTATTATTTTTAAAAATATTTAAATAACTTAGTATTAAGTCATTAATGAATCTAGAAGTTTCATTGTTTAAATGATATTTGGTAAATATCATTGTTTTGATTTAATATTATTATGTATAAAAGATAGTGAAAGGCATTACTAATAGTCTATGATAAGGAAATGTCAACAATAGCATTATTATTAACATCATTGTGTTTAATTTATGGTTATAACATTTGATAGACTTTTTATATGGTCAAAATTCTAGTTATTTACTTTATATTAGTCACATTACCATTCAAATTCATAATTTTTGATAACCTTACTAAGTTGATGCCAATAGTTATATTGTTTATACTATAAACCTAACCACTAGTTATAAGAGTCAAACACTTTGATAATAATAATAATGCTTAAAGTATTTATATTTCAAATGGATATTATAATTACTATTTTATTATTTAATCATAGAAATTTCAAGATGATTAAGATTTCTAAACTAGTCTTTGACTTGAGTTATCAAGCATTTATCAAAAACATTATTCTATTGGAGGATTTATACATGATAAAATTATGGTGGACTATTTTTTATATTAGCTCTTTGATTACATGCATTGATTGGGTCATTATTTTGTCCAAGAATTTTGGGAATTTATGGTAAGATGGAGGAGAATAAAAAGAGTAGGAGGGAGGCCTGGGTGGCTCAATGGTAGGCAGAGAGGAGAAAGGGGTTTGATCTTACAGTAGGAAGTAAATTCTAATCATTGTCATTGGGGATTCACTTACCAGGTTGGTTTTGTTTAAAGATTAATATTTATGTTAAGATTCTTCTAGTAATAAATCTTTAGGGTTTTTCATTGTATCATTATTATGAAACTAAATTTAGAGGATTAAATAATCAACCCTATAGATGGCTCAACCATCCATAGAATTGAATATATACCTTGAAATCCTAGCATTGAATAGCCTTAGTTTGTGAACTCTTTTATATGAATAAAAAGATGATTGAAACATTTTATAATAAAATTATGAGCACTTAGTTAACATGAATTTGACCCTAGGGTTTTGAATTGAAAACTAATCCTAGTTGTCATTATGGATTATAATCTTGGAAAACCCTATAGGGGCTGAATAAATTCTATGTTATGTGAAAATTTTAAACTTAGTGTTAATGAAACATTTATTTGTATAAGTATTTTGGGTTCAATTTTAATTGACCCAATAATAGGGTTCAACTATGTAGAAAGGTTGTTTGGCAGAATAAGATGAACTTTGGTTTATTTGATTTGTGTGTTTATCTAAATGATAAACATATAGATATGTAGGGGTATGTATATATAATGTAAAAGACTTCAATGACTTGCGATATATATACATATTAGTGTGTGTGTCTATATATATATATATATATATATATATATGATTATTCAATTAAATGATATGGCATTTTTTATATGTGACTTTGAATAGACTTTAGATTGACCATATAATTGGAATTTGAATGGTTTTTATTTATAATAATTAAATATAAATGATCTTATTTATATACTAAGACATAGAATGAATTCAAACTAACTATAGGATATCTATGAGTATATTCAAGAACATGTTGAAATATTTTCTCAAAGTCATATAAGATGAGTTATATATGTGTATGTTACACACACACACACACACACACACACACACATGTTGGGATAGGTTTGTATTATCACTAAGAGTTTGGAGGTTGGTTAAATTATGATTTGAGGGATATAAGTTTAGTAATTTAAAGTAAACTATATAAATACAATTGGTTGAGTTAGTCTTAGGACTTCATGTTGGAGACTTTAAATAAAAGATTGTTGTTTTAATAAATCTATCTTTGTATTATTTTATACTAAATATAAGCATGAATGAGTTTGATGTAACCTACATATTTTTAGAACTATAGACACATTTGGTTGAGGCTACATAAGGCTATATATTTATTGATATATTTCTATGCATATGGAAATCTTCCCTTTTAGATATAAGTGGATGAGTATATTACCAATTGAACACTATATATGTAAGGATTTCAAAAGGTTTAGTAATTTAATCTTAGCTAGAAAATATGAAAAAAATCTTAGTTAATTATGGAAAATAACTAGAACATTGTATACATTGACATAGATGAGTTATTTATGATTGTGTACTTATAAATAATTAGTGATGGTTTATGATTTTAAGTAATTTAGTGATGGTCTATTAGATATGTTTAAAATTGAATCATTATATTTATCTTATGTTATAATTAAATATAGAATTATTACATAGATAAATAGATATATGCATCTACCATTATACATGATACTCATGGGAATTATGGATAGAATATTAAGTCCATTTAGAGTATAATATATATAAAAATTCACATACACTTTGATTTTTATATTATGATAGGATGTATGTGCTTGATAGATAGAATTTGAGTATCATAGTGCTAAAATAACTACACAATTCCCCATATTTAGGATATCTAAGCGTAACCAATCTCATGGTTGAGCTAAGACCTCTCTATTTTTTGAACGGGATCAAAAAATATGTAGCATATTTTGTGTCTTGTTTTTTGGAATGTTATTATGTGAAATCTAAACATGTGCATCTAGAAATATTTTTATATCCACATGATATACTAGAATGGAAGTTGAATGTGATTAGCATGGAATTTGTCCAAGGTTACCATTATCATGGAACCAACATGATAAGAAATTTGATTTAGTTGAAAAACTAACAAAGGTAGACCACTTCATACTAGTAGCTTGACAAATGATGCACCTATGCTTTCTAAGAGATTTATGAAAGAGGCGTACCAATTACATGAATTTATGGAAAAGATCATTTTATATTGAGATATAATAATAAATTCTATATTTTTTATTGATTTTGAATTTATCTCTAGGTATGAATTTGAATTTAAAAACTACTTATCACTGAGAAGATGATAGGCTGACAGACAGAGTTAACCAGGTTCGAGAAGATATCCTTCATATGTATTTCATGGATCAATAATACAAGTGGAAGAAGTAACTTATATTGGTTGAGTTTTGTTAAAATAGATCATACCAATAAACATTAAAGATGGATCTATTTGAGACATTATATAGAATGAGGTGTAGAACACCAATAAGTTGGGACAGGTTAGAGGACAAGGTGGTCTTTGGACCTGAGATGCTTGCGGAAATGGAAGAGCAAGTCAGGACAATCAAGTAGAGGTTGGTCAAGGCCAATGATAGAAATAAAAGTTATGCTGATATGCAAAGATTGTTATATCCACATTTATTTTATTGATATGTTGTTATATATTATTTTCTTTTTTGCTAAATAATGTTTTAAATTTGAAACTTATGTCTGAATAAGTGTCATCAAGATGATGACCACCTTTAGGGGGAAGGATGTCACATCCCAATTTATATCTAAGCCTAGTAACCTATTAATTTATGGATTATTATTATTATTATTTGATTAACTACTATTTACTTAGACTTGATTTCAGATGATGATTATGGGTAGTTAGATGTTGTTTAATTTACATGATTGATTTAACTATAGAGTTATCTATACTTTTATATTGTATACATGATGGTTATGTTGTATAGTTTAATACAATAGTATTTGATGGATTATATATATTTTGGGATAAATACCTTCATTATTATGAGGTTGATGTAGTACATATCCATCAATTAGAGTGTGACAGAGGGAGGGCATCATCGAAGAGGGTGGTGTAGATGGAGGCATTGGGGGATGACAGAGGGAAAGGATATAAATCCATGTACACACCACAAGTATATTAATATGTTTTTTTTAGTGTTTATTTTACATAGTTTATCATGAATTTTATTATTTTTTTATGCTTACACTAATTTGGTTGTGTTATTACATTTATGGTTGTTGATGTTATGGATTTAATGAATAAGTGAATATGTTATGTTTTAACATTACTTACTATTATCTATGGATTAATCTAAGTGTCTTAAAAATATCTTAATAAATTTGTCATTTTTATTTGTGTGTTGATATTTACTATTATATATCATGATTTGAAGGTTATTATTATTGTTTAAAATAGTTTAAAAACCTAGTATTGAATCATGGGAGTTTCATTGTTTAAATGATATTTGGTTAATATCATTATTTTGATTTAATGTCTTTACATATACAAGATAGTTAAAGGAATTAGTAATAATATATGATAAGATAATGTCAATATAGAATTCTTAGTCACATCATTGTGTTTGATTTATGTTTATAACATTTGATAGACTTTTTATGTGGTCAAAATTCTAGTTATTGACTTTATACTAGTCACATTGTCATTAAAAGTCCTAATGTCTAATAACCTTTACTATGTCGATGTTAATAGTTATATCATTTATCCTATAAATCTAACTACTAGTTAGAAGAGTAAAACTCTTTGATAATAGTGATAATGCTTAAAGGATTTAGTAAAGTCAATAGACATGGATGATTTCAAATGGCTATTATAATTATTAATTTATTATTTAATCATAGAAATTTTGAGATGAGTAGGGTTTCTAAACTAGTCTTTAGCTTGAGTTAACAATAATTTATCAAAACCATCATTATGTTAGAGGATTTATGCTTGAGTAAATTATGGTGGAATTTTAGTTTTGTTATCTCTTTGATTACATGCATCGACTGGGTCATTATTTTGTTCGAGAAGTTTGGTAATTTATGGTAAGATATAGGATAATAAGAAGAGTAGGAGGGAGGCCAAGATGGATTGATGGTAGGCATAAAGGATAAAGGGGTTTGATCTTATAGTGGGAAGTGAATTTGGGTCATTTTCATTAGGGATTTCAGTTACTAGGGTGGTTTCATTTTAGGATTAATATTTATGTTAAGATTTTTATGATAATAAATCTTCAAGGGTTTTAGTTGTATCATTGTTATGAAACTAAATTTAGAGGGCTAAATACTTAGCCCTATGAATGAATCAACCATCCATATAACCAAATATATACCTTAAAACCCTACCATTAAATTAATTAGATTTGTGAATTCTTTGATATGCATAAAATGATGTTTGAGTCCTTTTATGAGAAAATAATGATCACTTAGTTAATACAAATTTGACCCTAGGGTTATGGCTTACAAACTAATCCTAGTTGTCATTATGGATAATAAGATGGAAAAAACCTATAAGGACTGAATAAATTTTGTGTTTTGTGCAAATTTTAAAGTTAGTGTGAATGGAACATTTATTTATATAAGGGATGGGTTCAAGTTTAATCAAACCAATAATAGGGTACGACTGTGTACAAAGGTTGTTAGGTATAATAGAATTAAATTTAGTTTATTTCATTTATAATTTTATCTAAATGATGAATATATACATGTGTAAGGGTATGTATATACACCCTATAGGACTTTAGTGACCTAGGGTATATATACATATCAATGTTTGTTTGTGTTTATATATATGTGTGTGTACATATGTATGTATACACACATACACACACACACACACACACACACACACACACACACACACACACACACACACACACACACACACACACACACACACACACACACACACACACACATTCAATTAAATGATATGGCATATATTATATGTGTTTGTGAGTTGACTATAGATTGAACATATAATTGGAATTCAACTAGTTATTTTTTATAATAATGAAATATAAATTATCATATTTATATACTAAGACCTATAATGACTTCAAATTGCCTATAGGATTTCTGTGAGTATAGTTAAGGACATGTTGAAATATGGTTGCAAAGTCATATAGGTTGAATTATATATGTGCATATGTGTGTGTATATATATATATATATATATATATATGTATATATATATATATATATATATATATATATATATATATATATATATATATATATATATATATATATATATATATATATTGATTATATAGAAAAAATCATAGATATAAATTTGGATAGGTTTGTATTATAACTTTGAGTTTGGAGGTTGGTTAAATTGTGATTTGAGGGTTCTAAGTTTTACAATTTAATGTAAACTATATAAACACAGTCAACTGAGTTAGTCTTAGGACCCTGTGTTGAAGAATTTGAATAAAGGAATATTGTTTTAATAAATATTTATTTTTATTATTTTAAACTAATTATAAACATGAATGAGTTCAATGTAACCTACATATATTTATAACTATAGGATAAATTTGGCTAATGGTATATAAGGTTATATGCTTATTGATGTATTTTTGTGCATATGGAAAATTGTCCTTTTAGATATAGGCTACTGAGTATATTACCAATTGAACACTATATATGTAAGGATTTTGAATGGTTTAGTAATTTAATCTTAGCTATAAAATATGAAAAACAATCTTAGTTGATTATGTAAAATAACTAAAACATTGTATATATTGACATTGACATAGATGATTTGTTTATCACTATGTACTTTTAAATAATTAGTGATGATTTGTGATTTTAAGTACTTTAGTGATGGTATGTTGGATGTGTTTAAAACTAAATCATTCTAGTTATGTTATGTTATAATTAAAAGGAGAATTATTTCATATATGCATCTACCATTATATGCAATACTCATGGAAATTATGGATAGAATCTAAGTACATTTAGAGTATAATGTATTTACAAATGCATATATGGTTTGATGTTTATATTATGATAGTGATATAACAAAATAATATGGGTGCTTTGTTATGTATTTAATGTTTAGTTGAATCATTAAATATAATGTATTTAAAATGATAAATAAAAATCATATTATGTTGTTATATGACTATCTTATTGTTATATTTATGAAATATGATCAAAGAAATAAGTTTTTGACTAATTTTATGTTAGGTGGATGAAATAACATTTAGATTTACATATTGATATTTCATAACTCATAGTCTATGTATGATTCTTAAATAGATGGTATGTTTCTATTAAGACTATATATGAAATTTATTTATTATTCTACAATAAATTAGAATATTTATGATTTATTTCATTACATTTGATCTACTAAATTTATGTATGTGACATTTTTGTACTTAGCATATTTTATATCTACTAATAAGGAATATTATGTTTGAATCTATTAGTTTTTATATTATTATATAAATTACCAAATATCACATTAATGACCCTAAATAAGTAGTGCCATGGGTTCCACTCCCTTAATTAGTGCCATTAATACAATATGAGGTGTAATCTTATTGAGTTGTGTGTATAAAATTAATTTATCCTAGATATAAATAACTATATGAAAACTTTACCCAAAGTAATCTTTATAGTTAAACATTCTCATTTCATGTGTTTGATTTAGTTTACATGTTTGTACAATATCATGTTAGAATGAATTTATTTATGCTATATATCATGTATTAGTTATCTAAATTACCACACTATCATTACCCACCCATCTATGAAGGGAGGGCCATTCCCTTGTTGGGAGATAGTATGGGGGATTGATGGTCCTTGGTTGGTGTGAAAAATCACTCAAATAATACACTCTCTCCTTATTATAGTACTACAGTAGAGACTTCACTTGAGATTATCGATGGATACTTCAAGTTCATTGAGACTCATTATCTGTGGAGATTTGTATCATTATATTATTACTATTGAGACATTTATATTTTTTGATACTATAATTTGTATTCATATGATTAATTATATTAGTGGCTATAGTTTTTTATTAGCCATGGCTAAATTTGTAATACTACTACGAATTAATGTAGTTTATATCTATATATTCAACATTGTATCTATTTTATTTTGTTATATTATTGTTATGGTGATCATCATCTAAATGGATTAGATATAGACCTTTGAGGGGTTAATTAGAAATAATAAATTTAGTTAAATATCACTTAGTTAGGTTTCATCATATGGTGAAATCTATTAGATGAATCTGTGTAATTATTATTATTATTTTTTAATTACCCTATTTTAGTAAAACTTAGTGGGGTTCTTACAACAAGGACCTTCAAAGTAATTTTGATGGCACTACTAGGTGATACCTTGAAAGTCCTTGTAATACCTTAAGGATTACCCTTATGAATGTTTAAAATTTATCTTCTAAGAGATACCTTAAAGATACCCTTGAATTTCCTATAATACCAATCAAGATATCTTCTAGGAGATACTCTTAAGGCTCTTGTAACACCTTTAAGAGTTATTCTAATATATACCTTGAACATACCCATGATCAGAATTTTATTTCAAGGTATCTCCTAGGAGATAACTTGAATGGATTTATAGTACCTTAAAGGGTTATCATAGTAGATACCTTGAACATACACATGATTGGATTGTTATTTCAAGGTATCTCCTAGGAGATACCTTGAAGGGCCTTGTAATACCTTCAAGGTTGCCCTTATGCATGTTTTAAAGGTATTTCTTAAGATATAAATTCAAGGAACCCTTCAAGGCATTATAATTCCCTTAAAGGTATCATCTAGGAGATACCTTGAAGAGTCTCGTATTACCTTCAAGGGTTCTCCTAGTAGATACCTTGAACATGCACATGATTGGAATTTTATTTCAAGATATCTCCTAGGAGATACCCTAACGAGCCTTTTAATTACTTAAATGTTGATTATAATGGTTTTGATATAACCATGGCATGTAGGGGATAGTCTATTTATGTTTATCTAGAGTGAATATGTAGAGATATTCAAAAATAATAAACAAAACACCTCTAGTGGAGCAAAAGACTATTTATAGTAAATGCAATTTTTATTCATTAAGGGTGAATTGATTTTTTAAAAACTTGTTAAAACATCAATTTTTAATTTTGTTTAGACTTCAAGCTCATATTTATAGACCAATTTCACACAATAGGTCTCTATAAATAATGAATGTACAATTTAGTGAAATTTATTACATAAACATCTCATCAGGGCCTAGATTTGATGTGCATTGAATGATGGTTCTTATGACATTTAAATGCCTATCAAATTTGAGCCCCTATACAAGGAAAACACATGACACAACCATTTTTCCCTTGTGTACACTATGACTCAAAACTATTGTGCACATGGACTAGAAAAATGCACTTGAGCATGCTTGAGGGTACCCTAGGCCCATCAATATTTGGAATCATAATAGGGTTCAATTTTTCCCTAGCTAACCCTAGGCCACCTCATATTAATATAATTTACAATGAAATTTTAAAGATTTCTATGCATTGATTCTATAAACATAATTAATTATGTGCTAATTGAAACACAAATGTGAGTTATTATCTTGCCATGCCATAGATTAAATTAAAAACTTAGAAATATTTATTATATATCTTTTTTTTTTAAATAATTTTAAATTGTTTTGTTGTTAGTGTCTATTTGAAGAGCCCATCAGTTAACCTCAACACATGAGGATACAAAGCATTACCTTAACTCATATGGGATCTCCTTTCAAGGTTAGCTTCAACATGGGACCTCTATGGATTCATACAATATGTGCATTAAATATGTCAATTCACCTGTCAATTGTATCATTTTGTCTAAGTTTTTTTAAATTTAAAATGTATCTATATTATAAAATATATTTTTGAACTTTAAATTAAATATGATAGAAAGTCATAATTTACTATAGGGATTTTAGTAGCCATGGGTGCAGACACATTTTCATGTGTGTAAGGCAAATGGAAAATCCCATTGATGTCACATTCATTGGGCTATTTTACAACCTATAAAATGATCATACACAGATGAAAAGTCATGTGTGCACTCCACTAGTGGAAAGGCTAGTTGATGTCAGAGTTGGACACTTTCGAATAAGGGTTAACTTTATACATTTCCCAAAAGGGAGAACAACAAAAAATTGATAGAATATATAGATATAAAAAGTGTGCCATACAATAATATAAATTTGGACATATAAGCATACAATGTGGACCTATTAATCATATCAAAATGTCCATATTGGCATATAAAAAATAAATTGTGCCTAAAACTACCTTTAGCATAGGACTCAACCCATCTACCCATCTTTATTTTAAACTCTATCTACCCCTTCTAATCCTTATCAATGTGCACCTTCTCACATCGATTGATGTGAAAGCTATACAATATGAAAAAATCATATGTTTTAAGTGGAATTATATGCCAATAATTTATCAAACAATAAATTTGTCATGATTTATAATTATATAACATCCTTGAAAAATATGAAACACTTCTATGAAATAGGTATGCTTCAACCATAAGGACAAAAAAGATGCAAACAAAAACTGATACATTTTAGCCAATACAAGTTTTGAGAAGATATGTAATATCATTTTATGTAACTTTTGTTATAACATTACATACATTAGAAGTAACACCTATAATTTTTAACCATCAAATTTCTAATCTATGAAATCATTGCAAAAAATGTTGAATCATGGCCAAATTATGTTTAATGACTAGCTCAAAATTTTAATTGTATTTTGGGAATTTTATGAAATTAAAACCTAAATTTTGAAATACAAGTTGAATGTGACATAAATAAATGATTAAAGATTTTGATAGAGTAAATATAATGTGGAGCAAGGGTCACTTGATAGATTGAACTATATTATATTCAAAATCAATGGAGATACATACTTCTAAAATAATATTCAATTATATTTCAAAATAACTTGAAGCCAAAATTTACACAATATCAACTTTTATTTAAAATATCTTTTGACAATATCATCTTAGGCTTCAAATTTCTGATGTTAGGCTGAAAATTTCCCATGCCAAGCTTCAAAATTTGATTTTCATAATCAAAATTTTTAATTTTACAATAGATGAATCACCAATTCCACCTTGACATCATGACTATTATCATAATTTACTCAAAATTTAGACTCAATCTTATGTGAAAAAGTAGACTTCCTAAAAGAATAATTACTAAATACAAAATGTAATCACTTAGAAGAATAAACTCACCATTAATCACATGGAGTGGAGATTCATTGTAGCCAAAATAATCCTACCATTATGGTATAGTTATCTACATGTGTAGTTTGATATTGATCCCATAATATGTCGTATTTATCTCAAAATAGATTATCATTTTTTTTTATTTTTTTTTAATGTTTTAGCCTTTACAATTAGATAATAAAACTAATGTTGAAACACAAATAGTCGACAAACTATTTATATGTAAAAAAATGTAACATTATGACTCCTCAATGATGACATGTCCAATCATGAATGAACCATTTATTAAATGTTAAAGCATACCATCATTGACAACTTAGCACAATTTTAGTCACTTTAATGTCACAATTTTTATCTCACATTATTTTAACATGATCTTGATATTCGACTTTGACACCTTAGCACAAGATTAATCACTCAACTATCACCATATTAATTAGATATTAATTTAGCATGATCTAAATCAATTTTTATGAACTTTAAAAAGTAATTAAACAAATATTTATTTCTTATGATGTGACTAATATGGATTTTCTCCACCAATGAGCCTACTCAAATAGGATTTTGACAACTGACGGGAACATAAACTATATTAATTATCCTAAACTATTAATTTTTATGAACATGTAAATGATGTCAAGTGAATCTCACCATATCCAATTTGATTTCACACATTAAACGAATATATTTAATTATGAATCAATGCTATAATTATTCTATTTAAATTATCAAGTCCTTAATCTCACCATATTCCAAGCAGAAAGAGTATCTAGACATCAATGGGTCATTGTGAGGTTATAATCTAGTCCTTTTGGTTGGTCTGGGAAATTATCGACAATTTTTTAGTTTTAAAACTATTAAATATATTGGTTACTAATATAATTTTATTATAGTTATTAAAAAATGTTAAATTTAACCTAACATTCATCTTTTAGGTCCCTATTAGTTTTCCACACAAAATTAAATAAATAATAGTTAATAAAAGTTCTAAACAACACTAATCTCTACCATTTCATTATCTCAGCCATTTCATAACAATAGTCTAGGTGGACTATCTGAATCTCAATGATTTCATAGCATAAAACACTAAACAATAAATAAAAGGGTCAAGTCAACACAAATAAATCACACATTTTAGATAGAGTAATAAAATATATTAAATATTGTTAATATTAAATACCTAAAAAATAATAATATACAAATATGATAGTAATAAATATGGTTAATGCTTTAACCACTTTACAACCTACTCTATTTTGATATGTCAGTGATCTATAATGTATGTTAAAAAAATCAAAACATGTATCTGCTCAGATATGTTCAATAGTTTTTTATTCCTATTAAAAATGTGTTAAAATTATATGGACCCCATTTTTTAGAGCAAATTTCAATTTCAAATTCACCTCAGGAGTAGTCAAGTTGTGTTGAAGGTAAGTGATATATTATTTTGGAAATAGGGGTAGTTGATCATCATCAATATTATAATATTATATTACATTATTTAATATATAATTTTAGTGTATATTGTAATATATATATACTAAAATTATATATTAAATAATGTAATATAATATTATAATATTGAGATGGAACTTGATCGATGAGGTGTTTGGATTGAGTGCGGATGGAGGTTTTGGCTGGGCGCGAAGGGGGAAGTGGCGGCCCGATGATAGGCCCCAGGAGGGAAGGAGAGACGCCTGGGGCAAGTTCGATGGCTCAGGCAGAGTTTTACTCCAGTGAAAGGACTAAATTAAACAAGACTAATGGCTGCTTACTTAGAAGCAAGGACAGACCTGTTCTGATTATACCCCAAGAGACAGTCCAGGAGGAAGTTGAATATTTATCTTCACATACCCTTATCTGCAAATTTCTGGGTATTAGAATCCCTGTGGCGGCTTTGGAAGCATGGATCAGGCGCTCTTGGGTCATTGAAGGGGATTTTGACATCATGCTAGCAGGAAATAGCTACTTTCTGGTAAGTTTTTCTTCTGTGATGGATCGAAATCGTATTTTTGAAGGAGGCCCATACTTCTATGAGCGTGTAGGATTATTTCTTAAACCCTGGCATGTGGGCTTCAATTCGGCTGATGAGCTCCCAGCGTGTGTCCCAGTCTGGGTCCGTCTTCCTCGGCTGCCACTTGAATTTTGGAGAGAAGATATACTCAGGCAAATAGGGGCAATGCTAGGAACACCAGCAGCGATTGCACACTAGTCATTAGACAAAAAAGTGATATCTTACGCCCGTATTTGCATAGATATGGATTTGAATAACCCGCTACCAGACTCTATAGAGATTTGCATGGGATCCCTGTCATGGATCCAACAGATTGATTATGAAGCCATTCCCTTCAGATGTAGAATCTGCCATGTATACGGACATCTACATCGTCAGTGTCCTCAGGTTGTTAAAGATTCAGGAAGTGGCCTTGATTCTTCAACGCCAAACACTACTTATGCTGGGAAAGAGACTTGGCGTCAAGTCCGATCAGAAAATGGGAAATTTCAGCCAGATAGGTTGGGTAAAGGTGAAGTTTTAAAAAATGCGAGCTTGATGCAGGGGGTAGGTGATCATTTGCAGGCAGGGCAAGACGGTTTCATACCAGTTAGAAGGTGAGCGAGAGGGCGTGGTTGGAAACGAGGGAATGCAGATAGGCAGGTAGACTTGGGGTTTAATAGGTTTGAGGCCCTTGATTGTATGGCTCTCAAAGATGGGGTTCTGATGGATGAATAGGGAGAGGATATGGAGCACTCGAAGCAATTTGATGACCTCCACGAAGGTCAAGAATTGATGATTCAAACACCTGTAGATAATGTTTTGAGAAAGGAAGAAGGAATGTTAGAGGCTTCCTATGGAAGAAAAGAAAAGGAAGACAGATGGGCTGATGTGGTTAAGGCAGGAGATGCTGGAAAAAAGGAAAAAGGGCTGGCTTTGGCACTTGGACTAGTTCAAAAACAATTCAAAAAGGTCACCTCAGCAGCTCCGTCCAAAGGTGGGCGAAAGAAGGACCAAGACAAACTTAAAATTACAGGTGATTTGCTTGTGGAGGCTGGGGTTGTAAAAACCTTGGATGAGCATTACCCCCAACCCACTCAATGATAGTCGTATCATGGAATGTAAGGGGCCTGAATAGCTCCCCTAGACAAAAAGCTATAAGAAGCTTGGTGTGGAAACATACTCCAGATATTGTATGTATTCAGGAGACGAAATTGACGGTTGATTCACTTTTGGCCTATACACCAAATATTTGGCCAACAGGACAATGGCAATGTGTTGGGGCTCGGGGTAGTTCAGGAGGCATTGCTATGGGATGGGACCCAAGAAAAATTCTGCCCATGCATTGGGTTACCAACATTTCAGCCTTATCCATGGTGGCGTCCTCTTTTGAGACTGGTGAAGTTTGCTTGATAACCACAGTGTATGCACCTATAGACATGGAGGGGCAATTGCACCTGTGGGACCACATTCGTTATATCCAAACTTGCTTTCCATTTTTGCTGTGGATAGTTGCAGGCGATTTTAATGCGGTGATGAATCTGGAAGAGAAAAGAGGAGGATTGAAGCAGCTAGGGCATTCTTCAGAATGCTTTCATCAAAATGTAGAAGTCCTACGCCTCTCTGATGTTAAACCGTCAAATGGGTGCTTCACCTGGTGCAACAGAAGATCAGGTAATGCTGCCATCTCAGAACACCTTGATAGATTTTTAGTTTCTTGCTTTTGGCAGTCTAGTGCTATGTCAATCACCTCTGAAATCTTAGATTGGAATGGATCTGACCATTGGCCTATTAAGCTATCCATTGGATATATTGGAGGACCCAAAAAATCACCCTTCAAATTTCAATTGATGTGGCTTAGAGATCCTGGGCTTCATGATTGTATTGACTAATGGTGGAGGCAAGGTAGCCCTGCTTTTGGGACAGCGATGTATTCGTTTTGTAAAAAACTCCAGTATGTTAAAAGAAAACTGCAGATTTGGAATAGAACTTGCTTTGGTAATTTAACAGGTAGGAAGAAGAAGGTGCAAGAGCAGCTAGATGAAATAACCAGAAAGATAAGGGAGGATGGACTCTCGGACAGCCTCCGTTTGGAAGAAGCAAGAGCTGTAAATGATGTAGCGGAATGGGAACTGAGAGAAGAAATATAATGGAAACAGAAAGCCCGCATAGATTAGTTACAGGAGGGTGACAAGAACACGGCTTTTTTCCATCACTCGGTTCAAGCTCGCCGTAACAGGAATTTTATTACGTCTCTTGTGACTCAGGATGGGACTTGTCTTACCACTTCTCAGGCTATTAATAGAGAAGCTATTCGGTATTTTACTGATCTTTTCACCAGTAATCCAGTACCTGATGAAGAGGCAGAAAATACTATTTTAGAGTGCATTCCTAAACTAGTGAATGAGGATATGAATGACAGGATTATGCGGCCAATTGCTATGGCTGAAGTGGAGGAGGCGGTTTTCAGTATGAAGAGAGGTAAAGCCCCCGGGCCTGATGGATTTCCGACAGAATTCTTTCAAGACTTTTGGGATACCATTAAAGGGGATTTGATGGAAGTGATTTAGGAATCATATTTCAGCAAGGATATGCTTAGGGCCTTGAATGCTACATTTCTTGCTCTTATTCCAAAAAAGGAGCAGGTGGATAAGCTGGATATGTATAGACCTATTGCGCTTTGCAATGTGATCTACAAAATTATTTCTAAACTCATTGCGCAAAGGCTGAAAGGACTCCTTCCTAGTCTTATTTCGGAGGAGCAGGGTGGCTTTGTTGCTGGTAAATAGATATTAGATGGGGTGGTGATTGCCTCGGAGGCCATTCATTCTATGAGTATTTCGCAGGAGAGGGCTATGTTCATTAAGCTTGACCTGGCCAAAGCTTATGATAGAGTTAGCTGGAGATTTCTGAGCAAAATTCTTTCAGCATTCGGCTTTAATCAGGATTGGATTAGATGGGTGCTCAGCTGCATTTCTACGCCCTCCTTTTCAGTCCTTATAAATGGAGCACCTTCTGAGCTTTTTAAGGCCTCGAGAGGCCTTCGGCAAGGAGATCCGCTCTCACCGTATTTGTTCATCATTATGGCTGAGGGACTGGGGCGGCTATTCAAAGAGCGGGTCACTCGAAATATTCTACATGGCTGGAAATGGGGGAGAGATGTATCCGCATTGACTCATCTACAATTCATTGATGATACTATCTTAGCTGGGACAGCCCGAATCAGGGAAGCGGTAGCCTTCCGGACCACATTAGACAATTATTTGCAGGCCTCTGGACAAAAGATAAATGACCATAAGTCCTCAATCTTCTTTTTCAATACGCCTGAGGTTATTCAGAGAAGGATAGCAGCAATTTTGAGGTTTTAGACTCAAACACTTCCTGTGACTTATTTGGGTATTCCCATAGTTGTTGGGAGGCAGCCCAAGCTTTTTTGGCAAAATGTGTTGGACAAGCTAAGACAGAAAATTAGTCATTGGACTCACCGATGGTTATCGACGGCTGGTAGAGTGATTCTCCTTCAATCTGTCATACAGGCGTTACCTATATACCGTAGCATGGTGCAGGTTGCTCCAACTTATTTCCTAAAAGAATATGATGCCCTCTCTAGGAAGTTTCTTTGGAGTGGGAATCTTCAAAATATGAAATGGAGTCTTATCAATTGGGCAACTATGTGCAGCCCAAAGCAAGATGGAGGACTTGGACTACGCTCGGCTGAGTTGGTCAGCCAAGCTTTAGCTGCCAAGTTATATTGGAGGTGGTGCTCGAATCATTCTTCCCTATGGGCCCACATCTTGAGAGCGAAATACTTTCCGGGGGCTGTTTCATAGGATGTTTCCAGATTTCCTCTGGAGGGTAGAGGTTCGATGGTTTAGGGCACCCTTAAGGCAGGAGCTCAGCTTGTGAAGCAAAACCTATTTTGGGTGTGCAATAGTGGAATTGAGGCCTTCTTCTGGGAAGACTCATGGGATGGTGCACCACCCATATTAGTTTCACATCCTCACTTGCAAACGCTTGCTGACTCCTTTCATGCTGCTGGCTGGAACAAGGTAATGCATTATAAAGAAGCTGTTAGCATAGGTTTGTCTATTGGGTACAGATGGAAAAACTCCTCTGATTGGCCCCCTGGAGGATCGGTGGAGGAGAAGAGTGAATTAATTCAAATCCTTGAGTTCAGAGGATGCAATTCTTTGCAAGGAAGTGATGTGCTAGCCTGGGGAGGAGAGGCTAATGGTCAGTATTCTATTTCTACTGGGTATATGAGTCTGATTCATCAAATTTTCAACAGAGGTCAGGTTTTTTGGGGGAAAAAGGTGTGGAATCCGATATCTTGGCCAAAATGTAATTTTTTCATGTGGCTCCTTACTCACAATAAATGTCTCACCTGGGACAATTTGTGCAAACGTGGATTTCAGGGACTGTCATTTTGTGTGCTCTGTCATAATAGTGAAGAAATAGGGACGCACTTATTCTTTCAATGTCATTTTGTCAAACAGGTGTGGCACCTATGGTGGTCTGCTTGGGGCACCCCCTGCCACCATGTTCACTCACTGAGTGAGTTCTGGGACAAATTAGGACATGCTCCAGCTAGGAATTCCATCTTGCAAAACACCTGGACTGTGGGCCCGACATTTATATTGTGGAATGTCTGGTTGGAACGAAACAGGAGAGTGTTTCGGGGTGTGCAGCTGGAACTAAGTTCGCTGTGGAAAAGAATTTGCCATTCGCTGCAGGAAATGTTGTAATTTAAATGTTTGAGAGACGCAGACCTTGACGTGGAAGTGAAGGGTTGGTGCACACGCCTGGGAATTACCCTTAGCCCGAGCTTGGAGGCTGGGAAGAATGGAGCAACGTTGAATGGGAGAAACTCAAAGATGCGACCAGTCAATAGAATAGGCCGCTGGACTCCCCCTGAAGCTGGTAGAATAAAAATAAATACTGACGGGTCCTTAAAAGGAAACCCAGGTGAGGCTGGTGTGGGCAGGATTGCTCATGATTGTGCAGGGAATATAGTGTTTCTCTTCTCGATTTACAAAGGATGGCACACAAATAACCATATGGAAGCAGTGGCGATTCTGGAGGCTATGAAGTTCTGTTGTCAACAGGGATATTATGAAGTTATTTGCGAATCTGATTCGCAAGTTGTGATAAATTTGGTTAATAATGGGCCTACTGGTAAAATAGACTGGAAGTTAAGTGTTATTGTTCATCAGATTAGGGATTTATGTGCGTCTTTCAATTATAGTTCCTTCAATCATATTCCCAGGGAATGGAATACTTGCTAAATGGGCTTCGGAGAATGGCCCTACGTGGAATATTACGGCTCAGGGAATGCTTTCTGATAGTATGTATCAGGATTTGATTCACATGGTGGATCAGGATAACAATCTGTAACTTGGACTTTCTTGTTTCTGAATAAATTTTTACCCCCGTTTAGAGTTAAAAAAAAATATTATAATATTGATGATGATCAACTACCCCTATTTCCAAAATGGGTAGCCTCCTTCCCTCAACTTTAAATAATCCCCAAGATGCCAAACATATTTAATCATTTGACTATATTTGGATTTGGGATAGTTTACCATTACTTATGCTTCTAAAATTTTTGGTTAATAATTCATGTTACAATAATGATTCACACTTAGAAATATGTTAATTATTGTAAGTATTATTCAAATTCTCATTTAAACAATGGATTATTAAGCATTGATGGTTCATTGACATGCAAATAGGTTCTTGCTAATGGAATGCAATATGGATCTTTAATGGACATTAACACAACAATCTTCATTGGATCTTATTTAACTAACATTATTTTTTTTATGTCATTTTCTTACAAGATTTTACTTCAAAACTTGTTCAATTTTGTTTATGATGGGTTATGACATCTTCTAAAATCTAACTTAACTTCTTTCTTAACCTCACAGGACATAAAAATTAAAGTAGTTATTTATTATGCCTCATGGGATGTCAAAGTTTGGACCATGACATAAAAGGATAGGTATCCACCTTATTGGGCTTCATAGTGACTAAGATATTTATCATGCCCTAAAAAATATAATTAGAGTAAATCTACTAAGTTTTCAAGCTATGTGGGATCATTTAGAGAGTTCATAGGGAAATTAGTAATTGGAATTCAAATCTAGAGGCTACATGTCAATATATTAGCCCCTACAAGCAATCCCATTTAATCTAAGACACCATGCATGCACTACACATCCTAACATAATCCTAAATCCTATGAGCTGCTTCCATATGTCTCAATCATGACTTACCAAACTTGAGTAAACCTCTAAAGCAATGTGTGTTCTCTTCAAGTTAATCCAAGATCGATGTGTGTCCACACTATGTTGTAAGGAAGACATGTGGTTCTTTGAGTTGTCTGATCTAGATATGTGTGTGGGTGGGTGGGGTGTGTGTGTGTGTGTGTGTGTGTGTGTGTGTGTGTGTGTGTGTGTGTGTGTGTGTGTGTGTGTGTGTGTGTGTGTGTGTGTGTGTGTGTGTGTGTGTGTGTGTGTGTGTGTGTGTGTGTGTGTGTGTGTGTTCAAGGCTCCTTTCAAGAGAAAAACCTGGTAGAGGAACAAATAATAGCCCAAAAAATCAATGCATGTCCCCATTGGACCTACATGATGATGCCATGTGTCATTCCCAAACTACTTCCATTCATGATCTCCAAGATCACTAGTGAGAGATACACATGTATCCACATGAGCCACATAATTACTACCAAGTTATTGATATTTGTACAAAATCCCTCTAAATAATATAGTTGGTAAAGAATTTTTTTGATTTCCTATGAAGGTAATAACTAGTATATAATAGCTCTAATTACCTGCAAATGTGACACATGGCACTCCCACAACCAATCAAATATCATAGGCCACCTAAGAGCTTGCTAAAAACTAAAAGATTCCATGTGGTAGGATACAAGTGAGTTATCACACTAAGTTTCCACTTGAGATCTCACCATGAATTAAAATGTGCCACATATCTATACTTCAAGCTGACTAAACAACTTAGTCATATTCAAACCCCATGAATGCCTAGTTGGATTCAAGGTGGCATGCCACTTATCAAAAGTGGAAATTTTTAGCTTTAAAGCTAAAATTTATAGTGGATCAAATTTAAATCATATCTAAATTTAAATTCTAATGAAATTAAATGCCCAAAATAAATATTTTAAAGTGCTTTGAATACAAAGTTGACAAGCTCACTATTAATATGGCATGAACTAGAATTTTCATCAACTTTTCATTAATCAATGTGATCTTTCAAAAGGATACTCAACTCATCTATTATTACCTAAATTTGCATTTGAAGCTATACTAATTTACTCTCCCTTGCTATCTATGTTCTCCTAGTATGACAAAGCTCGAGTTATTCACAAATTGTACCCTAATCACCATTATTGGAGCTCAAAAGTTAAAAAGAAGATACATAAGAATGGTGTATGCTACCTAGGATATTGCATACATGGCACAAGTAGATCCGTCCACTTCAAGTAAGATAATTTCATTTTGGAATGATGACTTACTTTTCTAGTATGGTACTTTAGTGGTTTTCAAGGACACTAAATTCATTCTTGAGCTAATAGCATCAAGGGACATGAATTATAATAGAATTTACTTCAATGTAGAAGTAGATATGGAGGTTGATGAAGATAAGATAATGTTGCATATAATTTAATTAGCTTTAGACATCCTCACCATTAATGTTTTCAATCTTCATAAGGTTGTAGCTAAACTAGGGGTCATGCCATGTGCTAACCTAGTTTATGGCATCTTTGGGAGGTTAATGTGTGAATATGGGTTAATTAAATCCATATCCTAAGGCCTCCCCATTTCTTTAATCATAGTTTAAATCTTTAAGATATATTATGACCTCCTATCCACACAAATTGATTACACCTAGGCTATCATTAATAATTGGTATTAGGTACATTCCCCTATGAAGGTCCTAGTTACATGGGTGACTAACCCAACTATAGTTATCTTCATGGATGACCAAGGGAAGATACCTATCCATTAATTTAGGAAAGGAGTCATGATTGGACTCGCTCTCCTCAATAGGGTATTCAAAAATCCACATATCAGCTACATGGATATAAGGACCCTTTCATTGTTGTAAATCATCTTAGAGGACCAAAAAATTCCTCAATTTTGGGATATAATTACAAACAATTTAATGTATAAAATAAAGGAAACTTTCAATAATAGATCCATATTATTCATGATGAGTTACTTGATGGATGTTATCCACACAATTGCTTATCTAGGCTAAAATTCATGGTCTTTTGAGTGAAATGAGGTGGTGCCCCAACTCTTCTTTGCAATGCACATCCACCATTTTAGGTGAAACATAAAGGTAATTATACAAGACTTATATCCAATTGTATACAAGTAAATCATTGAGTGTGAGATGTTTAGGGTTCTCATAGAGGTTATACAAACACTAAACAAAATGGGAAGTTATTTTCTATACCTAGATTGCACAGTCATATGGATGGAAGGAGTAATGGTGGCTCCTCTTAGGTTGTCAAGATATGTACCTATGAAACTAGCTAAGGAAGAGATGGCTTATCAAATAATACATGTAGTAAATGGTGTATTCTAAAATAAGAAGATATTCCCCCACAAGACTCCTTACAATTTGGGGAGGATTACCATCACAAAATGGCATGATATCATTGTGGTTGTAAGGCACAAGGACTTATACCTATTTCCCAAAGATGATTTTTGAGCATGGGACCCCAATAAAGTTTTTTCAAAGAACCTATTGAAGTTAAATAAGGATATATTCATGGAATATAAGAATCAAGAATAAGTGAATAAATGGATTTAATGAGATGTTATGAATGATGAGGTATTCCTTAAGAATACAACCAAGAAGAACATAGAGATTGAAATGAGACTAGATAGAAAGAAAAAGAAAGAGGACATTATAAGGTATCAATAACCACTCATTTTCCTCTCATTAGGAACATACCATGCAAACCTCTACTATAGGCCATTTTAAGCAGTCAAGTCATACCTCCAAGATTCAATCAAGGAGGATCAAGCAGCCAACATGGACCCCTCCCAAGGTCCTACATTTGTCTTTGCATCTACCATGGGAGCTATCCTAAAGACCCTTAATCATCTTGATATTGATTTCATTAACCTTTAAGAATTATAGCAAGACATTGAGCTCTTAATTGAAAAACTATAGGCATTAGTTGGGAGAAACATAGAAAAGGTTTATATAAGGATGAAAGAACCCAGGACTACCATGGGAGGAGAAGTGCCATCACCATCAACTTCTCAAGAAATTTTAGAGGCTACCAACACATCTCAATATCTCTATATAAATGCATTCCCATTGCATCCTTTCCCAATTATAGCTTATCCTACTTTTACTTCTACATCTACTTCCCTATTGGCTTTAATAAGCTCTTCCACTATAGTGTTGACGTAGAAGATTGCACCTGGGGTAAGGAGGTTGAGCTCCTGCCTTCTTCACACAATAATGGAAACTCCCCTCTCACCTGTGGGACTGGCAAAGCTAGAGGGGAGAGTCTCTAGGTAAGGGCTAGCTCCCTCCGATGCATCATGTTCATTCCAACAAGTGCTAACACACACACACACACACACACACACACACACACACACACACACACACATACTGGGGGGATGAAAAGGGAGAAAGATGCAGGAAAAAACAAACTACTCTAAAGAGGTGATGCACCAAGATAAGTCAACCTTCTCACATCCACTCTTTAAATCAGACATACACATACATACACTTCAGACTTGGCAGAAGGACTAGACTGTAAGAACTTGATAGGGAGGCTTTAATGAAAATATGAAAAAATAGAGATTGACCTAGGTGTTGTGAAATGCACACTGCAAGTGATTTCCTCTATTTCTTTACCTCCAAATAGAACTCCCCTATTAGCTACAGAAGTGGCACCTTGTAGATAATAGATATGTTGGTGTTGGGCCTGTGAAAGCATCAAGAAATAATGACTAAACACAAACCAACACTGAAGACATACACAAAAATATCTATCCAAGATAGAGGTAAAAATGCATTTATTGATTTAGGTGAAAATTTTACTAGGGCTATGCCTTACAAATATGGAAGATCCTTTCTCAAATGACAAGTCTTCAATATATAGGAGAAGAAAGGAGGCCTTTTGGCACCCCTTTTTACAAGTGGCCCATTTGTGTCCACTCACTGGGAAGAGCAGGCTGGTCAAAACATTAATGAGCTATGCCTTTTATCTATTTGTAAGGCCATTTCTTCAAGGTGATTTACATGGTTTGTCTAATCATTAATGTAAAATGGAGAAAATTGATTGCATTGCTAGCTATTTGCATCTCTAATGGTCAATTCACATGCACTATCTCACTTGCTGGAGTCACTTCTTGAATTGGCACTTCCCTTTGCCACTTGGACTATCTGCTTACTCCATTCTTGTCATTTTGTCTTTTCCCTATCTTGTCTCTTCTGGCTCTTTCAGCCCTTAGGGGTGAACTTCTGGTGGGTTGCTACATATTTGGGCCTTCCATGGTTAGCACTCTTTCATTTTGAAAGCAAACAACTATTTCATTATGCTAATTTTGACATTATTACGGCTATCATCACTTTGAAAACCAACGCCTAATTTTATTTCTTGAATTTGATAGCTTCTAGGACATCATTGCTTTGGCAATAGGTCATCGGTCCTTCATTGGCTTTTCTTCAGGCTTTGTCTTCCTTGGCCCTCTCTATGGGCACTCCTTTCCTTTTGTATCTTCTTAGCACCTTCTCGAAGGGGAGGTGACCCTCTACCCTTTGAAAGTGGCCTTTTTGTTTGGCCGAGAGTCCCCCATAAGGGCATTTGTCCTTCAGGGTCCTTCGGTGGGTCCTTTGTTCCTTTAGAGCTTCCCGGGTTCCTGTAGACTTTTGTCTATGGACATTTTCTCGTAGACAAAAAGTTCATGAAAATTCTTCCTAGCCCCAACCTTTTGCTTTGAACTACAGCTTGAATTCCTTTAGACAAAAAGTTTGAAGGAAGTCGAGACTTAAACAAAATCTAAAATCCTTTGAGTTTCCTTATTCTTTGAAAACACTACCCTTCACAAGGGCATTTAAACTTGAAGACTGCCCCTCGAACAACTGGACATACCCTTGAACCCAGTCGTTGAACCAAAAATGGGTCAATGGTTCAAATGGTTCAACCATTATGCGCTAATGAATTTGCCAATGAGCTGACTAATTGAACTAGGCTGATGAACCAAGTAATCTTTTGAACCAGGCACTGAACCAATGTTGAATGAGTGGCCTTGAACCAAACTCATCGAACCAAAGCTTGAAACAAGGTCATTTAAACTTGAAGATGGATGAACCAAGTGTTGATGAACCATCTAGTTGAACCAAATGACTGAACCAACTGAGTTTGTAGAAACATGAAGCCTAAAGGGAACTACTGAATCCTTAAAAAATATTCCTACAGAGTCCATAGATTTTATAGGACCTATATAAAATAAGAAGAAAAGGCCTAAAATAGCAAGAGGCAAAAAGGGGACCAAAATTTTGCCTGTTGGGCAAAATTGGTCAACAAATTGGCGACTCCTAGGGGAAGTATGCCTGCTATGATTTGAGACCAGTTGCCTTATAGTCCATTGGGTGTAGAGTCAAATGGTAACTTAAAAATAACAATAGCTCTTATAAATCTAGAATCAGTCACATAAATTTACCTCCAATGAAATGAAAACACACACAAGACTAAGAAAACTACCACTTGTGTAATAGCACTTAGGGAAAATAGGGAAAGAAAATAAGGTAAAATATATACAAATGAAAGGAGACTTAGTGGCAATGCTTCAAATGTATCCCATTAACTGGTATATGCAGTTCTTCACCATCCAACTTAGAGAGTTGGAATGTATTATGCTACTTACACTGAGTGATTATGTATGGGCCACTCCATAGGGTGTCAAATTTTGCATGCTTTCTAGGCTTAGCTCGGTCTTCATCCCATTTCAAGACAATGTCTCCTTCAGAGAAATATTTTGATGAAGATTTCTTGTCAAAGTGACTCTTTATTTGCTATTAGTGATTGGTCATAGAAGCCATAGCCCAGTCCCTTGTCTCTTGGAGCTCCATCAGCTCACATAGCCTGACCTCCATGCTACTTCCTTCTAATTGTAGCTGGCAAGTGAGGTCCAATGCTAGCAATTCAATTGAGATGGGAAGCCTAGCTTCCCTTCCATATATGAGCATATATGGAGAATTTTCAATTTCTCTCTTTGGAGTGATTCGATCGGCCCACAGAGTTGTCTTTAGCTTGGCATGCCAAGTCCTCTGATTTTCTTCCATGGTCCTCATTATGATCCTGATCAAGTTTTTGTACGTGGACTCAGCCAGCCCATTCCCCTACGGATAATAATTAGATGAAGTGCTAAGATATACACCATACCTCAGTGCCCATTCAATTGTTTTGGTTCCTAAAAAAGCCAAGGCATTATCTAAGATTATGGTGGCTAAGACCCTAAATCTTGTCACCAGGTCCTCATAAAATTCTAGGACCACACATTCATTTGCCTCCTTTAGAGCAACAGCTTCCACCCACCTTGTGAAATAGTCTGTGGTGGTCAAGACCCACTTGTGTCCAGCACTGGAGGGAGGATTAATCATCCCTATGAAGTCTAAGCCCCACTACATGAATGGTTGTTCCACTTGAATAGGCTGTAGAGGCATGGCAGCTAACCATTGTTTCCCATCAAAAAGTGCACACTTTTGGCACTTTCTTACCTAAGCATGGGTGTCCCTAAAAAGAGTAGCCAAAAATAGCCAAGTCTCATTATCCTTGCTATAGTAGCTTGAGGAGCTGAATGACTACCTGTTGGTCCATCATGGAACTCAAAAAATACTTTATTAGCCTGGTTTGGATCAATGCATCTTAGAAGAACCTTAGATAGATCCTTCCTAAACAATACTCCATGAACTAGAACATAAGGGAGAGACTAGAGCCTGAAGCAGCTTCTTCTGGTCTTATCAAGATTATGTAGGCACTCACCAGTGAAAAGGAAACACCTCAAGTCTAATGTCCAATCCCTTATGATAGTTGGTTCTTTTGTTGTAGCTACATCATGAATTAGTAAGTTATCTTCCCCTTTTTGCTTGAAGTCTGTAGCAAGGTGTTCGCACAGGCCTCTACCCCTCACCAGCTTGGTGATCTTGATGTCTACATCATACTCCATCACCTTGGTGATCTACCCCGTTCTCTTCTCATTTAGGTTTCAATTGGTCAAGAAATCCTTAATGCCAAGATGTGGAACCATGAGGTGAATTCTTCTACTATACAACATATGCCTAAACTTCTTTAGGCTCCGCACTACTACCAAGACTTGCTTCTCCACATACGTGTATCTAACTTCAAAATCCTCTAGCCCTTGGATAAAAAAAGCAAGTGGTTGTTCAAGGTCATCACCATTTACTTGGGTAAGCATTGCAGAGATCACCTCTTCATTGCTAAAGGTGTAGAGGTTGGAGTCTTTATTGAAGTTGGGGCTGATCAAAGTAGGAGCCCAGGTTATGGCCTACTTGATGGCTTCAAAGCTATCTTTCCTTTGAGTTGTTCACTTGAACTCCTCACCCTTCCTCAGCATAGAGGTCAGTGGCTTGACTATCTTTATGAAATTTAGAATGAATCTCTGAATGAAGTTTATCCTACCATAAAAGCTCTACAGGCCTTTCTTGTGCTTAGGTAGGGACATCTCCAGGATAGAACAAACTCTTTTGGGGTCAATGGATAAGCCCTCTTTAGACATGATGTGGCCAAGTAGTTTCCCCTCATGAACAACAAACACACATTTATTTGGATTAAGAGAGATGCCAAATTCCCTACATCTTTCAAAAATCTACCTGAGGTGTTGCATGTGTTGGCTCACTTCCTTAGAGAACACTGTCACATCATCAAGGTATACCAGCATGTTGTTGTTTATCAATCCTCCAAAAGCCATGTCCATGGCTCACTAAAAGGTAGCACCAACATTAGCTAGCCTGAATGACATCTTATTATAGGTCAACATTCCCCATTTAGTAGTGAAGGCTATTTTGTGCTGGTCATAGCCTTGCACCAGAATCTGATTATACCTTGAATATCCATCCAAGAGGGAGAAATGCTCACTACTTGTTACCTTTTGAAGGATCTGATCCATGTTCAGGAGGGGATAATGATCTTTTAAAGAGACTTTATTAAGGTCCCTAAAATTGACACATAGCCTGATCTCCCCATTCTTCTTTCTAACAAGAACAAGATTGGCTAGCCAGGAGGAATGTTTGATTGGAAATATAATCTTAAACTCAATCAATTTTTCCAGTTCCCTCTACATGAGAGGCTCAATCGTCAGGTTGATAGGTCTCTGCTTCTGTGTGACTAGCCTAGTGCCTTCCTCTAATTTGATGGTGTGTTAGGCGAGTCTTGGGTCGAAGCCCTTCAAATTAGTGTAGTCCCATGCAAAAACATCGACAAACTCCTAACACAACAAAATGAAAGCCTACCTTTCTTGAACCATGCAGACTTTTCCAAGAACAAGCAGCTTATTCTTCAATATTTCAACCCTTTCATTATTCTCTTCCTTAGTTATGATACATGCCTTGTCATTCCTCAATTGGTCATCTCCACTGAAGATGCTCTTAAGAGTGACCAAACCTTTAGGGAGCTTATTGTTCTTCAATTGAACAATCTAGTTTCCATATTGTTGCTACAGCTTCACCTGGTTCTATGTTGCAAACTCAGCTTCCTCTTATAAGAAGAAAGCTATTTACTGGTAATTTTTGAAAACTTGCCATTTTGCAATGTTGTCAAGGACAGAGGGCCAAACTACCATCTTCAAGTAGTGTGAACCATAGTCTCAACTTATTTCCCTGGAAACATCAAACTGAGCACCAATTACTGCTAGCCTATCCACTTGTTTGTTCTACTCTCTAGGAATGGGGGTGATATTGAAAGCGAGGAAATCTTCCACCAAGTCCTAGACCCTATGCTTGTAAGACTTCAACAAGGAATTCTTGGTCAGATTTAGGCCTCTCACCTAATTTATAATCAGCTCACTATCTCCCAAAACTTACAACTCCTTGATCCCTCTTTTTCTTGCCCATTCTAGACTACGGATAAGGGACTCATATTCTACAACATTACTTGTGCAATAGAATTGGGAATGGAAAGATGAAAAGTACCTCTCCTTTGAAGGGGAGACTAACATCACTCCACCACCAGCTCCTAGCCTACTTTTGGAACTGTCAAAATACAGCTTCCATAGGCCTATGTCTTCTTGGCTTGCCTTCATTATATTTAGTATGAAGGTGCCTTCTTCATGTATGTAGTAGACTCCAAGGCCTACCTCCTCTATGAACTTGTAGGGATCATGTTTGAAGTTATCATTTTCCCACTCATCCAAGAGTAGGTCTGTAACTCCTTCAAGAGCAGAAGATGGATATTGATCTATTTGGGGCTCTTTTGGGTCAATAATGGTGTAACTAACATTCGCTAACTTGGGCGAATATGGTTCTAGATGATCCTTGTAGAGTGGCTTAGATTCGATCTTTACTTTGGTCCCATACTTGGTTCTAAAAACTAGATAGGACCAATTCGCTACTAGATATCCACCTATCTTTGATGTGAAGTCCCTAGACAAGCAAATTATGAAATAAGGAGGAACATATGCTACCACTATATCATGGGGAATTGAGAAGGTTGGGCAAGCATGCAATGTCAAGTTTAAACCCTTCAAAATCTTGACTATTTTTTTAGGTGTCCCATCTAGCTATAAGACTCCCTTATTCATCTCTTTATATTTCAGCCCCATCTTGTCAACAATGCATTTAGGCACCATTGAGGTACTAGCCCCACTGTCAGTGATGCAGTTGTGCACCAAGAAATCCCCTATAACCAAGGACACATAGAAAGGAGGATTTTTCTCTTCCTTCTTTACCTGACCTAAAATGGAAGGCTATCCATTTGTCATTAAGACATTATCGGTGCTTGCTGGGACAGCTTGTCGATCTAGCTCATAAAATTCTCTTTGTAGCATGTCCTTTTATCCTGGTAGAGACAATGAATCCCATAAAGAAATGTTCATATGCAACTTATTCATTTGGTCCACTATATTGACTTGAGGAGTGCCCCCTTTCAAGTTTTCTTTGGGGCTAATTCTAACTTGAGCTGTAGGCTGAGGGGCTGAAGGTGCAAATGGTTGTCTAAAATTTGGGGCTTTTTGATTTGAGTGTGATGGAGAAGGTGCAGTTGTTGATTAAGTAGTCACTTGGGCTTCTCCCAATGCTCTCCTCTTAAATCTTGTGTTGGACTGCAACACAATTAGCTTGGTTCTTTGAGATGCCCACATAATTTACTGAATAAAATTCCCCTTACAAATGATTCATGAGGGTAGAATCAGGTTGGGCCTGATTGCTACTCGTGTTGGGCTGAATTGGAGCCTCAAAGACTTGGGAATGAGTGGCTGCCTAATTTTCTACATTCTAGAAATAACTCATCATCTCATTCATATAAATAGCTTTTCCTGACCATATCCCATGGTCAAACAACTTGGTTGTTCCTGTACTAGATTATTCTAAACAGGCACCATGACTTTAGATGATGAAGGGAGGCCTGGATTGTAGTTTTGAAATGGCTTGGTCTGAGTAAGCTGACCCTGTCCTTGATTATAGTTTTGGAAATGGGGTCTACGGGCTTGACTGTAATGCTGGTATCCTTGATTTAGTCTGTTGCTTTGAGCTTGTTGCCTTTTAAGAGCCACAAGTTCATTCAACATGCTCTGTAATAGACTTTTAACTTCATGAAGCTCATTGGATGGAGTAGAAGCTAGTTTCTCTATGGTAGGTAGAGGAGCCAATGTGGGAGCAATAGCCTAAATTAGAGGTAGGATTTCTAGGAACAGTGGCATGTGAGGTCTAGGGGCTATTTTCCTAGCCTGTACTAAGCAATTTTTAGCTGTTATGGCTATGTCATAAGTAGCAAGCAGTATATGCCCTCCCATGGATTGTATCATTACTAAAATATCACTATTTAATGCCTTTAAATAATATAGGAAAGCATAGTTGGGAGTCAGTCTTCCCAAAATGGGGATTCTATCCCAAGTCTTCTGAAATTGCATGTTGAAATCCTACATATATTCATGTAGAGCTCTCTTTATGGTCGTCAACTACTCAGCAAGCGAGAAGCCATCGCTCTTTTCCCCAAAATGGTTTATCAACTGAGTACCACATTCATTATAGGAATGGATTGAATTTATAGGCAAGGTCTCATACCAGTCAAGAGCTTTGCCTTTGAGAGACAATGTTAGCAATCTGATGGTGATATTTTCTTCCATGACATTGTGAATATTGCAGAGGTTAGCAATATTCTTGATGTGCTCAATGACTATGATGGGTTCCTATCCATCGAAATAAGGCACATTTTTTAGGGTTTTTCCCAAGATTGGATCATAATGTGGGAGATTCAAGGGGCTCTAACCATGAAAAGCTACAAAGGGCAATGCCATAGCTAGGATGGGCTGTAATTGTGGCTCTGCTACATAGGCATCCCTTATAATAGGTCTAAGAGGGTGGCTTGTTGAATAAGGATGGGTCCTCTCAAATCTTAGTCTTTTTTCTAAGTTCAAAGGCAACTCAATGAAATTGAAAGGAACCCCTTTAGAACCAGACCTTGTGGTGACTTTAGGCATAAAAAGTTAAGAAACTGGTCTTAATTGGAAAATTGAAGCTCTTACAAGTGGAGTCACTAGATGCTATAAATCTTTGATTTGCCATAACAAGACCAACATCAATCTTGAAATCTTAATGAGTTGTATAACTAGGTCCTATCGGGCATGCCAAAAATTATTGATGCATAAGATTGCACTTGGGGCAAGGAGGTTGAGCTCCTGCCTTCTTCACGCAATAATGGAAACTCCCCTCTCACCTATGGGAGTAGTGAAGCTAGAGGGGAGAGTCTCTAGGTAAGGGATAGCTCCCTCTAATGCATCATGTTCATTCTAACAAGTGCTAACACACACACACACACACACACACACACACACACACACACACACACTCAGGTGGATGAAAAGGGAGAAAGATGTAGGAAAAAACAAACTACTCTAAAGAGGTGATGCACCAAGATAAGTGGACCTTCTCACATCCACTCTTTAAATCAGAAATACACATACATTCACTTTAGACTTGGTAAAAGGACCAGACTACAATAACTTGATAGGGAGGCTTTAATGAAAATATGAAAAAATAGAGATTGACCTAGGTGTTGTGAAATGCACACTGCAAGTGATTTCTTCTATTTCTTTACCTCCAAATAGAACTCCCCTATTAGCTACAAAAGTGGCACCTTATATACAATAGATATGTTGGTGTTGGGCCTATGAAATCATCAAGAAATAATGACTGAACACAAACCAACACTCAAGACATACACATAAATATCTATCCAAGATAGAGGTAAAAATGCGTCTATTGATTTAGGTGAAAATTTTGCTAGGGCTACGCCTTACAAATATGGAAGATCCTTTCTCAAATGACAAGTCTTCAATATATAGGAGAAGAAAGGAGGCCTTTTGGCACCCCTTTTTATAAGTGGCCCATTTGTGTCCCCTCATTGGGAAGAGCAGGCTGGTCAAAACATTAATGAGCTGTGCCTTTTGTCTATTTGTAAGGCTACTTATTCAAGGTGATTTACATGGTTTGTCCACTCATTAATGCAAAATGGAGAAAACTGGTTGCATTGCTAGCTGTTTGCATCTCTAATTGTCAATTCACAGGCACTGTTTCACCTGCTGGAGTCACTTCTTGAATTGGCACTTCCCTTTGCCACTTGGACTATCTGCTTACTCCATGCTTGTCATTTTGTCTTTTCCCTATCTTGTCTCTTCTGGCTCTTTTAGCCCTTGAGGGTGAACTTCTAGCAGGTTGTTGCATTTTTGGGCCTTCCATGGTTAGTGCTCTTTCATTTTGAAAGCAAATAGCTATTTCATTATGCTAATTTTGACATTCTTATGGTTGTCATCACGTTGAAAACCAACGACTAATTTTCTTTCTTGAATTTGATGGCTTCTAGGACGTCATCGCTTTGGCAATAGGTCATCAGGTCCTTCGCTGGCTTTTCTTCAGGCTTTGTCTTCCTCAGCCCTCTACAGGAACTCATTGCCTTTTGTCTCTTCCTAGCACCTTCCCAAAGGGGAGGTGACACTACAACCTTTGAAAATGCCCTTTATATTTGGTCGAGAGTCCCCCACAAGAGCATCTGCCCTTCGGGGTCCTTCGGTGGGTCCTTTGTTCCTCTGGAGCAACCCTAGGTTCTTGTGAACTTTTGTCTATGGACATTTTCCCACAGAAAAAAAGTCCACAAAAATTCTCCCCAGCCTTGGCCTTTTGCTTTGAATTGTGGCCCGAATTCTTTTAGACTTTTTGTCCGAAGGAATTCCTTTAGACAAAAAGTTTGAAGGAATTTAGGACTTAAACAAAATCCAAAATCCTTTGAGTTTCCTTATTCTTTGAAAAGCCTACCCTTCACAAGGGCATTTGAACTTGAAGACTACCCCTCGACCAACTGGGCATACCCTTAAACCCAGTTGTTGAACCAAAAATGGTTCAACAGTTTAAATGGTTCAACCATTGCATGCCAATGAACTTGCCAATGAGTTGACTGATTAAACTAGGCCGATGAACCAAGTAATCTTTTAAACCAGGCACTGAACCAATGTTGAACTAATGGCCTTAAACTGAACTCATCAAACCAAACCATTGAACCAAAGCTTGAAACAAGGTTGTTTGAACTTGAAGATGGATGAACCAAGTGCTGATGAACCATCTAATTGAGCCAAATGACTGAACCAACTATGTCTGTAGAAACATGAAGCCTAAAGGGAACTGCTGAATCCTTAAAAAATATTCCTAGAGTCCATAGATTTTATAGGACCTATACAAAATCAGAAGAAAAGGCCTAAAACAGCAAGAGGCAAAAAGTGGACCAAAATTTTGCCTATTGGGCAAAATTGGCCAACATATAGCTAACACCACCACTCGGTCCTCAACTAACATTAGAATGAGCCACGTTAGTGATTCCTTTGGATTTACCATACCCCACTTCATTTCCCATACCACTACCAACATTCCATCTTTGTCAACCTCCCAAATCACTAGTGCTAACCATGTTATGGGTTTCACTCCTTCCTAGATAACCACTACTAGTGCATCACTTGCCCTTGGATCCCCTACATTTTATAGGCCATTAAGGCCCATCTCAAAATTATTCCCCCATCAAAATCCACTAAATATTACAACTATAAAAATTTGTGTGCCTCCTAAGCTACCTTAATTTATCCCTTACATATGCCCTAAAAAAACCCTATTTGACACACTTAGGTAGCTATACCTAACAAACTTGTACATCTATGATGTAGTTTTGGCCTCTTCTTCAACCTAGAAAACTCCATTGCAACCACCTCCCACATAGCCAACACCTACTTCTAACCCAAATTAGGTTAGATACATCATATAAGTAGCTAGGTAGGAGAGGCCTCAAGTAGTCTTCTCTACCCCCAAATTTGAATGAGGTTTTATCCTACCATAGTTATGATGAAGAGGGTGGTTAGAAGATAGGTCGAGTATCCATAGTCAATCTTAGTTTTGATCCATAAGAGTGAAGAGTCCTTTAATTTGATAAGGAAGAATAAGGCTGGATCTAGAGAGGTATAATAATATTTAGAGGACCATGTGTCCTTAGTTTAAGCTCAATAAAATTCCATAATTACCTTAATGGAATCCAACAAGATTTGAAAATATTGAAAGAGCAAGCATTGCTAGTAGTGTCAGATGACACTATAATTCAAATAATAAATCTTATTGTCAATGTTTTTAACTTATATAAAGTCATGAAGAGGAGGCATGAAGATGGGGTCCTACAATCCAAGGTGGTCATTAAAATTGATGAGAAATTTGCACTCTATGATGCCAAGTTGGTAAACTTGGCTAGAGTTTCAAGAAGTAATAAGTTCCTAGACCTTATGGTTTTTCCCCTTGAGGATATCATTCCTATATAGGCCATCTCGATGAACAAGAGAAGAATATGAAAGATATGGATAGATCATGTCAAGGATGAAACTACATCCTTGGATAAAATTGAATTCAAGATTGCCTTATTGTTTAAGGATGCCATGGTCACTAGGGTGACCAAACTTGATGGCGCCTTCATGGATGATCAAAAGTTAAGATCCAAGATGAAGGTGTTTATTGCTAAATTCTAGTAGGATATATCTATTGAAAATATTTATATCAAGGTGATGAATATTGTGGCATTTTTGAATTATAGGTTGGAAAAGATAGAGGCAATTAAAGAATCACAAGGCTAATACTTGTAGAACATGGTATGATAATTCAAGAAATACTTGACTTGTTCCAGCCTATGATCCTAGACTTTTCTTGGATAGATCAATATTTCTTGGCATGTGTAGAGGTTTTGACAAAAGAAGAAGAAGAAAATAAACAATGGCAATATCAAAAACCTAGCCAACAACCCCCTTAAGAACTTAGAAAATATTCCATTATGTTTTATAAATTTGAATTAAGAATATTCCATTGTAATGCATAACATTTTAAGAACTTAGATAAGTTTGGGCACCTTTCATGGGCCTAATTAATTTTTTTTAGGAAATTATAAATCCTATAAATAAGGGTATCATCCCTTATTTGTAATAAAAAATAGTTGTTATAAGAATTAATACAAGAGAGCCAAGAATTTAAGAGTCTATCTAAAGTGATTGATTGTGTATTTCTATAGTTTCTATTACTCATGATTTTATATGACAAATGGTTCTTTCTTATTGAATAATTTTTCAATAATACATGATATATACATTTACTATCTTGATTTTAACACTAGGATGATAATTATGCTAGTGTACATGCTCTGTTTTCATCTTATTTACAAATAAATGTGCTATGTAATTTACTGTGAATGATTAATCTTTGTGAAATATATACTTCTAGATATATTAATTTATTTTCTTTTAAATATTCAAATACATTTATTTTGTTTTGAGCATTATGTTAGATTTATTAAATGTTAGTTTTATGTGTTCTTGTCAAATAAGGTAGAACTGGTACTTTGATCATCTTAAGAAAAATTTATTTTTTGTGTTACCCTTAAATCCTTTGGATCTACCCATGACTCACTTTAGTTTATTTCATTTTTTAAATATCCATTCTTTTTTGTGTTTGGGTAATAATTTACAAAGCTTAAAATAATTTTACAAAGATTAGCAAGAATAGAGTGTCACTGTGTAACATCTATTATCCCTACAGTAGGGTCTACTTGTAGACTTTTAAGTGGTGAGAATATCTCTACTTTTTATGCTATTTATAGTAGTAATTATGTTAACAAATCAATCCCTGAGTCTTCCAAACCTAAAATTGAGTTTCTTACTTTCCCCTAATTCCCTACTAACACAATGATCACATTAAGTGGATCATTAAGAAGGTAAAAGTTGTCACTATAAGGAGGGTCATTATGCAATTAATTTCATGCATCTATATAGAATCGTAGTGTAATTAATTAAATATATGTTTAATTATTTCAAAGTATGCACATATTGTTAAATAACACTAAGTATCTACATTATTTACATGAATATTTGCATCTTTTGTAGGAATATTTGTATTCTTTGAAGGATTTCATCAAAAATAGTCTTCATTCATTAAAATATTTGAGGATTCTCAACATGATCCATGAGGATGTAGCCTATCATCCTTTTCCCTTCTCCTTTTAGGACATGAATTATGATTGTTTCCTCAACTTGCTCAAATATTCCATCATGAGATGGGGTCAATTCAATGATACCTTTATTACCCAATCTGGTAGGGTAGTGATCCTAGGTGTTGTGTACCAACAATTTACCACCCTCAAGAGGGAAATAAAGGAACCAATTAGAAAATTTAATGTAAGGTTCTAAAATATTTATACTTTGAAATATCTACCCTATAAGCTAGTAAATGATTTAGCCCTGGAAATATATAAGAATGCCTTAGATCAAATGATATCCAAATGGAAGGGTTTGACATGAATCCTAATGATAAAAACATGTTAAGGGCTCTAAAAAAACCAACGATGCTCCTAGAACACTAAAAATAGTCCTCATGGTTGAATATTATTATTTACCCAATCAATATGGAAATTAGACTGAAGATAATGTTGAGGAATCGCATTCTTTCTAATAATACTAGAGGAACACTTATGCTTTGAGAATAAATGGCCAAAACCCACCTTTGACAACTTCCACCCCACCTAATAAAATTTTCACACCTCTTTATATCAGGATAAATAGTCATCCTCCACCACCTAAAGGTAAGGAGAATCAACCAACAACAGAAGCTCCCTATACAACATCAAAAGGTGGATACAACATAGTGGAAGATATGAAGAAGATCAAGGCAAATATAAATCTTAACCATTTTTAATACAAGCCAAAATAGGTCAACCCCCTATAGTCAAAATATTATATAGGGGATTTTATAATGTCATAAGGTATGTTGTAGTTCATTTTATGTCATTCTAGCTTTGGTCATAGTCTAGCTTAGTCTTTGTGTCATTTAGTGTCTTAGAGGTCATTTTAGAGTCATATATGCAAGTGGTAGGTTTTCATGGTGTCCAAATAGTCAATATCATGGAAAGAGTTTACAAAGGCCTCAAAATTTTCATTCAAGCTTTCAAAGATCAAGTAGTAGCTCAAGCACAAACCTAAGTGAATCAGGTCATCATCAAGATGTCATCCAAAAATGAATCAACCATCCCACTTGTACATTTTATAGGTTCACTAAGAAATCCTCACAAGCTAAAATGTTTAAAAACCATGTATTTCTTCATGATAGGAACATGCTCTACAAATTTCAAGTCTTTGTGAGCTTCCTAGCTCAAGTTATGAACATTCAAAGTTAGACCTACAACATAAGACATTTGTGATAACATCAGGTTTGAGCTTAGTAAAGTAAATGTTTGGGTTCAAAATTACTTAAAATGTTTAAATTTTATCAAGATATAATGGTCCACATGAGCTTGTATACTAACACATGAGATCTAATGGTTCATGTTGGGATCAAACATGTCAAATTATCACTGGGTTAAAGACCTTTAATGAGCTACAAGTTGGATGAGATCTTATGGTGTGGGTTCATCAAGCAAATGATCCAATGGTGCCTAATAATGAAAATGAAGTTGGGTCTAATATCTATTGATGATCAACATTCAATCGTAATGATGATCCAATAGTGTGAGATTGACTAATAGGAAAGTAGGCCCAATAAGATCTACGGTTAGCATTCAATCATACATCTTGATCCAATGGCACGAATGAAAGTCAACATGTCAAAATATATTAAAGGTAAGAAATAAATGGACCATGTTCATTCATACCAAGGAGATCGACAATGTGTAGGAGGTCAAAAATTCAAGATCTAATAGTGGGGGTCCTTGAGGCTAATGGGAATAAAGATATGTTGGATCATTTTGATTGGCCTAAGAAATTTTTGATAGAAAAATTCAAACCAAAGGAGAAGGTTTTGACCAAGCAAAACAAGGTCTTATAGGGGTCATCCTATCACCATTTGAGCTCATATTAATTCTATATAAGGGACACATTAATATAGTCAGGTTAAAGGACATAAAGGGACCACCATTAAAGCTTAATATGGACCTTTGGCTCAAGGGTTTATGTCATATAGGGTTCATTTTATGACTATATTCACCATTTTTAAAATAAATATACATGCATATGGTGACCATAAAGATATAATGGGTCTATATTGGATCTAATATAATCAAGAAAGGGGGATATATAGTCTATAGGTCTGCATCAATATATTGACTATAGGAAAACCAATAGTCTTAGATTGGTTTTCCATCTATAATGGACCTATGAACATGGGGATGAGTTTGAGCATAATCTAGTTTGAATAAGAGCTATAATTTCAAAGGATGCCATGAAGGCATATACGTACACCCCAATGGTTTCATCTTTAGGACTAACTACATGAAAATAAACCCTTATCTCCACTTTTGCATGCCATGACGAACTAGTGAAAATCAATTAGCACCAGGACAAAGCTCTAACAAATTGATATGATGTTTGTAGTTACATTGATACTAGGACCCAACTTGGAACAACTTGATATTACCATTGCAACTTTTAGGGAGCATCAATGAGGGAATAATTTAACTTTGTAACTACTTGAAGTAACTTAGATCAATCAAGAAGCTTGAATGATCATAAATTTAGAGGTAGTTGTAACCTTGTTTCAAATGGATTTGAGTTCATTGATTCCTCTTTTAGCACCTAAATATCTATTTAGTGCCCCTTTTTCTTCTATAAATATAGCCTTTGAGCTATTGTTAACTATCCTTTAGGCTGGTACGACTAGAATCTTGGAGTAATGATAGACTATTTCTATAGTTTTTTTTCTAAATTGTGCTTAGTGTTTTTTATTTTTTTGATATGCAAAAGTGGTTGTCATCTTCCCTTTATAAGTATAAGTTCAACCTAAGTGATAATAAACTTTTCTTTCAAGTCATCTAGCATTTTTTAAGGTTTAAGTCTTAGGTATAGAGTGGATAGTTGACTGTAAGTGCTTCCAATCAATCCTTACCCTCATTTCCCTCCAGCCTAAGTTCACCAAATTGACCTCTAGGTGAAGCATTATTATTTGTAAAACATTATAGACAATACATTAGTTATATTCATAGTCTATTAGTGTGATAATGAGTTCAATATTGAAAGTGGATCTTTTAACATTTGGTGCATCACCTCCTTTATATTAGGTTAAATTCATGCAATATATAGCTCTTTTCCCAATAAGTAATTAGTTTTCATAGATAAGATCATTTTAAGATACATTCAGGGAGTTATCCCTTAAATCTAGAGGCTCATTTCCAATATAGGTACACCCACATACCTAGAAATGTTCCCATGTTTCCTAAACATATAAAAATATTGAACAACTTCTAGGGTACAATATTTGGTGACAAAAATTTTGTCACACCAGATGGGACCTATTATCTTCAAGACAATTTGTCAAGGTGAATGTTGGTCTTAACAACATCAGCTACAAATTGGTGTGCTACTCAACATTTGGTGACTCCTTCAAGGTAAATCTAGTTCAAGTCCAATATTTTGTTATAAACTTGCCTTCATAATTGATGGTTCTCACTAATTCATCCTCTAGTAGAACATTCAATCCCATTAATCCACCCATTCAGCCTAAAATTCCTCCTTAAGTTTAGTATCCAAAACTTAATCTACCCTTTGAAGAATAAGTAGATTTTTATAGAGAGAAAGAAAGTGAAGAGTCTAAATAAATTAAAGATATTAAAGAAGAAGACATGGCTATACCTCATTATTTTTATACATTAAATAATGAAAATCTAATTCAACTTCAATTATATGATGTCATTCCTCCTAACACCATGAAATGTGTGCACACATTCAATGGTGAGAGTCACGTCACACCTAGTGAGCACATTAAAGATGTTTCTAACTTTTGCAATTTCCATAACATTTTTCAAGAGAAAATTGCCATTAGACTCCTTGCCATGTCCCTTAAATTGAAGGCTATTAATTGTTATAAGACTCTATAAGGTGTATGCATCAAAATATGGGAAGATTTTGGAGTGTTGTTGACTTCTAGATTTGTAAATGAAAGCGACCATGCCTCTCTCATACATTTGCTCAACATGATAAAATTAGGATCTAAAGAAATAATGCATGACTTCAATAAAAGGTTTCAAAATACTTAGCATAGATTTCCTCCTTCCATGAGACTAAGTGTTAGCTTTGTGTTCCCTACTTACTTCAAATACATTGGGACTAAAATTGCTATCATGCTTCAATCTATGGGAGATTCCACTCTTCTCATAGTGTATGATATTGCTATCAAAGATGAGAATAGTCTCATCCAAGCTAGAAGATTTCCTCCTAATGTGTCTATGCCTCCTTTGTCTCATACTTCTACTATCACTCTATAAGTGGCTCAAATTCCTAATGCCAATACCAAGTCCAAGGCTAATCCTAATAAGTCAAAACATATCATAGATCCATATGTAAAAAATGAAATGATATAATGTCATCTTAAGAGAGTCAATATTTAACTACTTGTTCATAAAAATCCATTCCCTTACCAATAACCATTTGGCCAACAATATAGAAGAGGAATAAGCTAATAACAACCTAACACCAATAGGTTTGCCAATGTATACATTCCTACCTCTACCACAAATGCAAGGGAGATGGTACCAATTCCTATTAATAGGTATAGTGAGAAGATTGGAAGCAAGACCAATTCCTAGATGCCAATGATAATGGAGATCAAGATCTAGTGGCTCATGGAGGAGTTACTCCCATCTTATCAAATAAGGATGAGGTGATGATGCAAGTTAATGAGGATTGGCAACCTCAATGAGAGATATACACCTATTTTTTGGTTGAAGAAACTTTTTTTCTAAATCAAGGACACTCTATCTTAGAGAATACAAGGGCAAAGAGGAATGATCTAGGAGGTGGTATTATCATGCCTTAAGTATCATCCAATCCTCCTAAAAGGCAATAAAACATAGCTACAAGTGTGATAATTCTAAAAAAAATACATCTCCATCAAGTCCAAATATGGTAAGGTGTAGTCTTATTCCTCAAGTTCTAATTAATCCTATACCTACAAGAACCCAAGATAAAGTAGGTATGGATTATTTAAACATTGCATATTCTTTGAAGAATACTAAAACATCTATTTCTCTTTGGGATATTTTTCATATGCTTGGTAAAAAATAACTACAAAAGTAGTTATTTGTTATCCTTACTAATATCTGACCCTCAAATCAAAGTCATAGCCATGTTGCTCTTGAAAATGATCTTAGTACCATTGTTGAACAATCTAGTAGGGTTGATAAACCTCCACCATTTTACCTCACCCTCCTTGTAGGTGACAAGTTAGTACACACTTGTATAGTCGATAGTGGAATTTCTAATTTTCTCATGCCCAAAGTTGTAGCTAACAAGTTAGGCTTGAAATATGAGAGACATAAAAAATTAATCCTTAAATTATATGGTACAACTACCAATATAGTAGGACTAATAAAAGGCTTAAACATTTTCTTACATGATTGTCATAGTTTTCTTATCTTGTAAGACATAATTGTGGTTGATGTCCCATCCCACTTTTCAATCTACCTATCAAGGGAATTTATAGCCAAGATAGATGGCTATCTCTTAGTTGATGAGTCTTTCTTTGCCTTTATAAAATGGTATATGGATAAGGTGAAAATTATGACACAAACCCTTGAAATTTTTCATATTGAGCCTTCTATTGAGATAAATTCTAACCTAAATTATGTAGTCCATTAAGAAAAGGACTATATTGTAGATGATGGCACTTCTTCCAAGCTTGAGGGCATTTTAGATTTATTTCTTGATGAATATGTCGCTAATAGTTATGAGCATGATCCCTGATGAGGCCACCAATTTCATACTTCCATAACCTTATCCATGCTTAGTATATGTCTTTTCTTATGTAATTTCCATAACTTTCCATGGCCTATGCAAATAAATAAATGAATTTGTTATTTTATATGTTCGTTGATGTGTATGTGTGTGTGTGTGTGCATGTGCGTGCGTATTGATGTGTGTGTGTGTGTGTGTGTGTGTGTTATATTGATACTATTCCTTCATTGAATTATATTGGTGTGACTTTATCTAATAAACATTTTAAGGATCATGATAGGCTACAAGATCTTTCTATGCCATAACTAATATAGGATGTTGGTAGAAACTATATGCCTCACCTACAAGTTTCCCATAGCCACTGTAGAGTGCCCATAACAACTGTAGGATTCACCTATAGGTTTCTTATAGCCACTATAAAATACCAACAATAATTTTAGGCTTCAGCTAAAAGTTGCTTATAGCCATTTCAGAGTGCCCACAACAACTGCAGGTTTCACCTACAAGTTCCTTATAGCTACTATAGAGTGCCTGTAGCCACTATGTAAAATATAATCATTATTGAGGAGATCTTTTAAACACATCCAGCTATCTTAGGGAACCAAATAGATGATTTGGAAGAATTATAGTTATTTTATGGATTCCCTACATGTAAGGAGACATTAGATGTGCTACCAAAAATAAGAAAAGAAAAGGATAATAAGAAGAGACAAAAGAGATAAAATAAAAAAAAAGTCTACCTTGTCTTTAACCCAGTCAATCCTAAAACAACTATGGTTACCAACCACTTCAAGGTTGAATGGCATAGTTTATAAAGTATTTTTATTATTTTATAGTTTGGTGTCTTTGGTTAAGAGTCAATAAATGGCCTTCTATATTTAAAGGTAGAACTATAGATCAGATTAGGAGTTAAATAACTTTGATAAGGTAATAGTTGAATTTTTTCAACTATAGCATTTATATTCATAATTGAGTAATGAGAAAGTTGAATTTGTAAGAAGTTTATGAATTCTCTCAAAGAAGGATTGGAGCTCAATTTTGAATGAAGAAGGACCCCCTCATAATGAGCTACTATGGAGATCCTAACCCTCTTTAATTTTAGTGTGTTGTGTAAGTTGATTTTATTGTTAAGTCTGATTATATAAGTGTGATGCATGTATGGTACATAAGTGTGGAATAGTTCTATAATTTTGTCATAGTAATTTTATATTATATCTATCTGGTGAATTCTACATAAATTCATTATACTGTAACTAGAAAAGTAAGATGGTCTCTAAATAAATAATGTATATATAGTTTTGATATCCTTAAAAAGCATATGCATCTTGGGTTGATAATTAATGTTTTATTCAGAATCATAAATTTGGTTATCACTAGGTAATTAGTTTGCATAACATTTTGGCACCATTGTCAAGGAGGGTGTTAATTATTATTTTCCAAAATCAATCATTATTTTTCTAAAATTGCTTAATGCATTGGTATACCCAATCGAATAAGTTGATTGATGACACTACGGTGTCTTATGCTAGTTTTCTAAGTGCCTAGACATATAGTTCCAATTGGGCAAGTCAAGTTTTGGGTACTACGGTGTCTTATGCCAGATGTCTAAGTTTATGGAAGTAAATGGTGCATAAGTTATCCAGTTCATATTTATAGAATTTATTTCCTACAAGAGTGATTTATTTTTTGCAAAGTATGCTTTTAGTTTTCCTGCTTTCATTTCCTATTTTCTAGGATAGTTTTCCTGCTTTCGTTTCCTATTTTCTAGGATAGTTTTCCTATTTTCATTTCATGTTTTCTAGGATATCTTTCTTGCTTTCATTTCATGCTTTCTAGGATAGTTTTCCTACTTTCATTTCCTATTTTCTAGGATAGTTTTCCTAATTTCATTTCCTACTTTTTAGTATAATTTTTCCTACTTTAAGTGGATAATATTTACTACTTTTATAATGTTTCCTACTTTTAGTGGATAATCTTTATTGCTTTCTAGAAGTAGAATTTCAATTCCTATTGTTTTGATTTCAACACTCATTTATTTTTGTATTATTTTTAAAAATTGGATCTGAAACAACCTCCTTAAACACATGAAAATGTAAAAAACTTTTTGCAGGAAGGGACAAGACAACTAAAGGAGTGGAATAACATTTATGTAAAGAGAAAGAGATTATTGAGAGAGATTCCTACCAAACAAGCCACAAGTTGCTAATAGGAAAGAACCACAAACACCTGAAGCAAATAAGAATCCTATTGAAGAATATACCATAAGCTGGAAGGCTCTTACAAAAGAGAACATTAAAAACTAAAGGAGTTAGCTTGTAGAAGAAGCATTATTGACTCTAAGAAAGGAAATAGAAGTAGAGAAAACATTAGCTAAGATATTATGAAGAAATACAAGAGAGGAACTACATGAACCATAAAATATGGAGAGTAACATATTTATAACATTTCAGCAAGGCTTTCTTGATCAAATAAAATTAAGCTTAGGATAATCTTTAGACCATTCATCTAGTAAAAAGATTGAGGATTAGCAGATAAACATTTATTATTATGTTGACTAAGGGATTGACATATAATTTGACGATGAGATCCTTAGTACCTTTGATATCCATATCACAAGAAGATCCATCTTGAGTAGAGAAGGAGACTTTGTGGATGGCAATGGGACTCTAGACATAGTTACTTTTGAATTTCCTATTCTAGATGTAACAAGCATAACAAAAATGAAAATCATTCTACCCTTAAACTTGCCCAGTTTTAGAGGAACATTATCAAAAGACCTGAACACATTCTTTTTTGAATTTCATATCCTCTATAAAAGCTATGACTACGAGTAGGATGCACAAAAATTGAAAACTTTTTTTAGCTACTCTAAAAGACTCAACACTCTACTGGATAATAGGATTGGGGAGTGATTCAATCTACACTTGAGAGGACATGAAAAATAAATTTCTAGATAAGTATTAGGAATATGAAAGAGGGAGAAATTATAGAAGAAATGAAATTTTTAGGATGAACCAAAAAGGGGATGAATGTTTGGAAGACTATGTGAAATGGTTCATGTTCAATGTACAAAAATTCAAGTAAAGTGTACTTGGAGAAGAACCTTTAAAACTCATCTTCCTAAAAGGATTCAAAGAGGAATGTCTAAAAGCCATATACCTAATGAGCGGAGGAGATATTTCTCACCTATCATTCTTAGATATCAAAAAGCTGAGCAAAACTTATTCTAGATCTATCATAAACAAAGTCAAGGGCATCAAGCTCCTATTGGTAGCTATAAATGTCCTATCAAAAATTGAGAATAGTAACCTATTACAAAACAAGAAATAGGATATCATTAGCCATTTGGCCACCCAATTGGATAACCTACACTCAAGACAAAAGCAAGTAGCTTTGGATCAAGGCTTGACCATTTACTGTCCTAAATATAAGAAAAAAAAACACTAATTGTAGATGTCATGAAGTTCAAGCTAAATTACCTCACATCATAGCTGAAGAGCTAGAAATAGTAGAGATACATGCTATAGGAGGAGATAGTGACCATGTTTTCTATGTTACACAAATAAGACCATAGGGTCAATGACCACGTTATCAAGGTATGAGACAAAATCCACCTTTTGTAGATTCTACCTCTTTTAATTTATAATTTGCAAATGCTACTCCCAATTAGATTAGTCATTGGATGAACATTCTACCTCCTAATTCATGCCAGTAGCCACCTCAAGCAAGCTACCCCACCACCTCTTGGCAGCCTCCATAAAATGTATCCCTATCTTAGATGTAAGCTTGGCAACCACCCCAAGGTCCACCCTTTACAAACCAGTGGCAATAGCCTTGGAGACCTAACCAACCATGGGAAATCTCTCTAAGAGGATTCCTTCCACAATAACAACAACCTCCTGCTCTTATGCCCAATACACAAGCTGCACCCAATCCTAACTAACTACCTACCCAAACCATATAGAATCCTACAAATAAGCTAATGTAATCCACATTTAGTACTGAGCCTATTCAGTACCTAGTATACATGGTGAATATTAATGAAGTTCACCTCCATTTAGGGAATATTTTAATACCCCTAACACCACCCATAATAAGGGATTCAAATGATGAAACCCTATAAGAACATGCTAAACCACCTCCATCACCTAAATAACTCTCTAAAATAGTAAATAAAGCTATTAATGAAACGACCCCCTATTCGTCTCAGCATTCAATGCCATACAATTAAATCTAATTTTTATTTCATGAGATAGCTTAAGAATCTTTGTGTCAAAATCCCTCTATTTTAGGCTATCAAGGATTTACCCATGTATTCCAAAGCTATTAGAGACATCTATCTACAAAAACCAAGAAGGAAAAAAAAGATCTTAATATAATGCATGTGATTGGCCAACTAGTAGACATCATGTTGGGGAACATCCTTCCAAATAAATATTCAAATCCAAGATGCTCGATAATAACAATCTACATCCATGACCAACATTTTTTTAACACATTGATAGACCTGGGAGCTATAATAAATGTAATGATAACCAAAACTATGCACAAACTATAGTTGAATAATATTCATCCCATATCTACAATTTGTAAATAGTTGATAGGTCTATAGTCAAACTAAAATTAATCAGTGAAGATCTTGTCATCACTATAGATTCTTTGGAGTATCCTAAAAATTTCATTATGCTACAACCTAAGTCTAATTTGGGTGGATATCCTCTTATCTTAGGATAACCTTGGCTTGCCACAACTGATGCCTTCATCAGCTATAAATCGGGTAACATGATGATCTCTAAAGGAAACCACACTAAGAAGTTGATTCTTTATCTCCTAACACAACTAATTTTTACACTCAAGCATTCATTATAGGCTAAAGAATATGAGGTAGAGCAGACTTTCTTGATTCCTATATTTACCATAGACCATGCACACACATTGGCTGATCAGAAGGAAGATACCATTTTCTCTAATGTTCTTCAACATAATTACCAAACTCCTTCTACAAATCTCAACCACTTGTAATGTGTTGAGTGCCTATTTTCTAGCTTCTAAGAATGGGATAATTTTGATGCATCTGTATAGAAAATATTCTGCCATTTATTGCCTCATAGTTGTAGCCAAACTAGATTCATTAACAATATAGAGATAATGAAATCCCTTTCATATCAAATTGAAATATCTCCAAGAAAAAGCATTACTTATTAATAGTAAGTTGGATTTAAATGAGGAGAAACACCTAGTCAACATGTTTACATGCAAACCAATGTGTTTTTGCTTGGGATTATAAAGATATGTAAAGAATCAGACCCAGAAACATGCACACATCATAACTAAATCAAATAAGCATTCTAACCAATCAAATAGCCACAACGTAGGATGAATCTATATCTTTGAGAAATAGTCAAAAGGGAATTACAAAAACTGTTTGGCTAGTGGATTTATATATCTCATCTCAGATAGTGAATGGGTGTCACTTTTGGTAATAGTACCAAATATAAATGGAAAATGGTATGTATATATCAATTATAGTGAAATTAACATAACAACCAAGAAGGATCACTTTCCTCTACCCTTCATTGACCAAGTGTTAGACACACTAGCAGAGAAGAAATATTTTACCTTTCTAGATAGCTTTAGGGGTTATAACTAGATTATAATTGTTCTTGAGGACTAGGAAAGACCACCTTTACTTATCCCTAGGGTACTTATGATGATGATGTATTACCCTTTGGACTATTTAATATTCATGTAACATTTTAAAGGCCTATCTTGAGTATCTTTGTAGATATAGCCAATGAATGTGTACAAATCTATAAGGATGACTTCACTTTCTCTGGAGAGACATTTGATGAAATGCCTTAATAACCTAAAAAAAGTACTACAATGTTGTTAGGAGCACCATATATCTCTCAACCACAATAAATGCTACATGTTTATGATATAAATAATTGTCTTAGGTTACCACGTATATATTAAAGGAATTAATGTTGACCTTACAAAAATTTACATCATCAAACACTTTCTTGTTCCTCACAAATAGAAAGATGTTAGGAGTTTTTTGGGACATGCTGGTTACTATAAGAGATTCATCAATAATTTCAGCAAAGTAGCAGCACCATTGTTCACCCTTCTCACTAAAGATAATGAATTCCTCTTTACTCCTACCTATGATAAATCCTTCAAATAATTTAAGGAATTATTGACCACTACCCTTGTTCTACATGGTCCTAATTGGAAGCTTTCCTTTCATTTTTACATAGATGCTTCAAATACTACCATAGGAGTTGTGCTCAACCAAAAATAATAAGCACTCAATTATTCCATATATTGTTTAATTAAAAACTTACAATAAAAAAAATTAAATTACATAGTTACTGAAAAAGAATTCTTGGTAGTAGTTTATGCTATCAACAAGTTCTATCAATAAATCATATGATATCAAGTCTTTGTTCATATAGAACATTTAGCCATTTGGTACCTTATGAACAAACTAGCTATTCTAACCAGATTGATAATATGACTGTGCTTATTATAGGAATTTGATATCACCATTATAGATAAACATGATATGGAAAATGTAGTGACTAACTTCTTATCATTCCTACAATTACCTGAAGAGGATACCATAATAGATGACTCTTTTACAGATGAGCACATGTTCTCTTTCACCCTTACCACATCTTGGTATGTTGATATTGCTAAGTACCTTATAAAAGGGTTACTTCTATAGTACTTCCATCCCAAACAAAGGAGAATATTTATTCACAAAAGTTCTAGATATTCATGGTTGTTTGGATTCCTTTTCTATACTGAGCCTATCTCTATCATCAGAATATGTTTCAAAGAAGATGAACTTCAAGATATCCTTAAATCCTACCATGATGAACCCTATGGTGTCCACTTTACTCTTAAGTGTACATCAGTCAAAATTTTGAATATAAGATATTATTGGCCCTCACTCCATAAAGATGTAATCAAGTATAATACTCATTGTGATCGATGTCAATGTATGGGGATACCCACATATTTTGATGAAATGCATTTACAACCTCAAATGGTGCTTAACCCATTTGAAAAATAGGACCTAAAATTTATTGGACCTTTTGACCCAAAATCCAATAACAAAGAGTACATCCTTGTATGTACTGACTATGTCACTAAATGGATGGAAGTAAAGACTCTTACACACACTAGGGATGAGAAGGTGGAGACTTTTCTCTATGAATAAATATTTACTAGATATGGTGTGCCACATGAAATATTCACTGATCAAGGACCCCAATTCACTTCTAATTTAATTACTCCTTTAGTCTAGAAATATGAGATTAGGAATAATAAATCAATTCCATATCATCCATAGTCTAATGGATAGATAGAAGTCACCAATAGGAAGTTAGAAAATATTCTAACAAAGACTATTAGTATGTCTCATAAGGATTGGGAGGCTAGGTTGCTTAAATCTATGTGGGCTTACTGAATCACATGTAAGACCATTACATGATTAACTCCATATGAGTTGGTCTATGGAAATAAACATGTCTTGCCATTAGCATTTGAACACACAATCTTGCAAATAAAACTAGAACTTGGGATGGATATATCTGAAGCATAGTAGGAAAGGCACATGTAGTTGAAATCCTTAGATGAATATCAACAAGCATTAGACAATATAGAGATTGTATAGTAGTATTGGATTAGATGGCATGGTAGGTACATTAAGACTAGGCAATTCTATAAAAGAGATTGGGCCCTTCTTTTTTACTCTAAATATAAGGACCACAAGCTTAAAATCTAGACTATATGGCTTGGTCCTTTTGAGATTGAGCATGTTTTTAAAAATGGATCAGTGCAAATCTAAACTATTGATCCACTGAGATTATTTCTATTAGTCAATGGCCATAGACCCACATTGTATAAAAAGCAACATACTCAGGAAGAATTTACTAGTCACATATGCTAGTAATTACAAGATGGATACAATGATGTACTAGATAGGAATGTTATCTCACCAAACAAAGGAAGCACCAATCCACACTCAAATGAGCAAGGGAAAGAGGAAATCCTTTCCCTCATTTGGTATGATAAATGAGACCTTCACCTGGTCCTTCACCATTAATCCTTCTAGATGACTTGACAAGGACACTGAATAAACATTCTACTGCAAACAATAATTATAACTATAAAAAAAAAAAAAAACCAATAATGAAAACCCATTTTTGGGTGTAATTGATAGCTTCTAGGTAGAAAACTAGCCTACCAACTACATAGATCTATAAAAAGAGCCTAAGTAGAAAACCATCTTACTAGATATTTAGGGGTAAAAATAAAAATAAATGAAAAAGGGAATGTGAGAAAAGAAGCAGATAGAAGGCAATCCTTCAAATCTCAACTATTCATGTCAACATAGGTTTTGTCTAGTTACTATGAGAATTTTTGTAGCTACTATGAGCACCTTATACATAGTTAGACATCACTTTGTATCTTTCTATAGGAACTTCTTTAGCTACTACAAGTACCCTCTTATGTTTATTCTCACCTTTTTATAGAGCATGCAAGATAGATCCTCCTACAGCTCTCACCTATGGCTTGGCTATTAGGTTTTGGGCATTACATGAAAGTCATTAGACATCCTCATAGAGTAATGAAGGAGGATTGGGGTAGAAAATGTCATATATATTTCCTAAAACTACCCTTGAATACTAAGCTATAGAGCCACAATAAAGCATACAACTTCCCTTTCCATATGAAAGTATTGTAGATAAAAATTTATGCCTATAATGACACCCATGATTCATTTTTATTTTTTGGTTATTTTATGAAGATCATTTCACTATGTTGACTAGTGAGATCTTAAATTTTTTTGGCACATAGGTTCCATGTTTGAAGACCTTATTGATTACTACAATCAAGCCCACTAGGCATAAAACTTATAGGGCATGAGAAACATCTAGACACTTATCAGCTGGTTCATGTAGATGAAGGTCACTAGGCAGTAATGCCCTTAGCTACCTATTTATTATCTTTTATCCCATCACTTGGATCACTCAAATTTCAAATTTTCACCTTATGGTATGAAATCAATCATTTATCTTCTAAATATTAGACCCTTATTCCATGCAGACTATCCTAAATCATATTCACATGAGCTATGGGCATCATTAATGCCTAACCATCAGTGATCTCTCAATTACTTCACAAAGGGTCCAATTCACTCTAGTTCCTATTTACAGCCCATTCATTGCATCTATTAATCATTCACATGCAAATATTTTCATGCCAACACATGTGTGACTCTTTAGGCATCATACTATTAACTTAATTATTAAAATTTATGTCATATATTTCATCATTAAAACTATCTTCATTATTCTAATATATCACATATGGTATTAATAAAACATATTTAATTATGAATTTAGTCATTCATTCAAAAGTCTATCACATCACCTCTAAACTCATACTTCCATTTTTCATGATGCCCCATCTTATCCTGTACTTAATACTCATTCCACGTCACCTAAGGACATGTGATAGCTCAATTGGGGGGAAAATGGTATGGGTTAGAACCTTAAATTTTATGGAAACCCTTGAGATTCTATAATTTTTAACTTACGACCTCACATCTGCCATTATTGAGCCAAACCCTACAACTTGCAAACCCCATATTTGCCATTATACAACAAACCCTTGCTTTGTTGCAGGTAGATTTCCATAGGTCCAAAGAGTGTGATGATGATTATTGGTTTAAGGGACTAATAGAAGTTAAAATAGGAGGGTCAGTCATGTGGAGAGAGTCCATAAACCACAAACACTTACAAGAAGACCAAGCCAATTGGGATGTTTTCCATAGAGCTAGTTAGACCACCTTTTTGAATAGTTGCAACATTTTTTAGAACCTCTTTCCAAGCCATTAGTAGGTTATTTTGATGGAAACCAAGCCAATGTATGTGTCATTATATTTCTAGATATTGAGACCTTGGTGAGCCAAGTAATTGGGCTACCAAGCATGGTAAAAAATTGGTAGGATAGACCCAATGGCCAAGAAGGTAGGCAATAGTTTTGCCAAGTAAATAAGATATGGGAGTTAAAGAAGGGAAGTGTGGAAAGACTTAGATTACCTATATAATGGAGAGAGATAATATCATATATTATTAGGTACATGACCTATGATGGAAGGTATTCCCTCATTTACACTCTCTAGTTCAAATTTTTAAATCATTTAAGGCATAATAGAGTCATTAGTGTTCTAAATTTCTTATGAAATATTTTGAAAAGAATGCCCAATGAATATCAAAATGTTATTATAATATCCCTATCTCATCACTACCTAATATGTCTCATAATTAAAAAAGGAGTAGCTTTTGTCAGACCTAACCTCACTTGGGATTAATTTTTAGCCCTAGAAAATATTGCACCCCTGTAAGAAGAGGGAACTGATGAGAGTATATCCCCATAGGGGTAGCCCCAATAAGCTATTTAGGAAGATGTTGAGGGCACTAGTGCTGTTGGTCATCAGGTAACCACTGAAGGTCCATCTAAGACTACTATAGGAAAAAAGAAGAGGAGAATATTAGTCTTATTCCCTTCTGACATAGAGGCAGAAGGCCCATAATAGCATGTCCCTTCTACCATTATTTTATCACATTAGATTGATTATTCCACACTCTCATATTGGATAAGAATAAATTACCCTATCAACTGATGCACAAAACAAAAATTCTATCAGTCACCCCTCCTACAAGGAAAATGAAAATGAAGTGGAAGAAACCCATGGTGTCAAAAATAAGGAGACCTCATCTTAAGAGATCTCAAAGGATGAAGAAATAAAATACCACTACAACCTCCTTAACCATAGCTATCAATGATGACAAAGAACAAGGAAAGAAACTAGGCTTAAGAAAACCCCTGATGGATTTGAAATAGGGGAATGGTCTACTAGATGAAGGATCTGCTAAGGTATAGGAAGAAGAATGGTCATCTATCCCATCTATATTCAATGAGGAGGAAATTTATCTCCTCAAAAACATTAGATACATAGAGGAGGAATTGAGAGTGCTAGAATAACATGCGAGAGAAGAAGAATTGGTTGAAGAAGAGGTTATGGAAAAAGGAAGATAATAAGAAAAATTTTCTCATGATCAAGAGTTCCAAACATTAGAACAATATATGTAAGAAATATATAGACTCAAAAATCAAATAATAGAAATAAAAGGAAAATAAGGCATTAAAATAATTTTGGGAGTAGCAAAGTTTGTAGAACTCTCTAGGGATAAAGAGAAGATAATGGAGGAACCTACAACATCCTCATTTACCTTGGCCATAAAATCACCTATATTAGAGTATGATTTATCTTTAGTACCCTTTTATCATGGATTTCCTCCATTTCCCACTACAACAACACTTACTACAGAAGATGTCATTGATGTGGATCTTTCAGCTCCCATACCTGTAGAAACTAATGACCTACATTTTATTTAGGAATAAATTGGTGATAATGAAGCTCATTACAAGGAGTTAGTCTAGATATTTCAAGTATATGTTGAATCTAGAGAACAAGTGGACTTGGAATAAAAATTAGAAATAATTGAAGCTAGGGTCAAGTATCTAAAATAAAAGGTTAATAGAATGCATGAAATCACTGAAATGCTAATGGAGTGAGGACCACCTTTTAGGGTGTATGTTTTATAATTGGAATAAAAATGGTTGAAATTTAGGTATGATAGGATTTATAATCATCAATATTATATGGTTTGTGACCCAAGATCTTTCTTTAATGACTATAGACATGTTGATCCTAATCTTCAAGCCTAGCTAAGTGAATTCTACATTCACCAATATGTTTTTCCTAGTGATACAGAATGGAATCCCAACATCTATTTTGGGGATGTCTTATTAAATACATTTTCTTCATATGTTTTGAATGAAATTAGAAGAAGAAAACAAATGGAAGAATATCAAGAAAAGGAGAAAGAAGACACCTTGATGATTAGGGGTGAATCCAAATATTTAGATGATATAGCGGAAGAATGGATCTCATTTATGAACATAAATGATCCACATGAATGGGTTGTCAGAAAGTAGGTGGAAGTCCAAAACCACTATTTGAGTCTCATGGAAGGATATGGAAGGAAAATTCTTATTGCTTGCTCTCATAGATGGGTAGAAATCTCAGATGATTTTAAAATAAAGAAACCATACTCTCCTTAGAACCTTAGGGATGTCATCCATAGATTACACTTATATATTGAACTTGTTAGAAAATGGAGGATACAATGGCTAGGGTTGATGTTTCAACCCCTTATATTTTGGTTCCTAATTCTTGATGGGAGGGAAATATTTTAGCTAACAAAGAGAAAGAAAAGAAAAGATGAGAAGATATCAAGAATGATAAGGGTTTCTATATATTTGAAGGAATAAACTAATTTGAACCCATAGACTTTAGGAAATTCTATGGTTTTATAATGTAACCAAGGCTTTCTTGAGGTCAAGCAAGAGGTTAAGTAGGGGGAGTGATAATTCCACCATTTTCTTACTTCTATAGCCTCATCCATGCTTAGTATATGTATTTTCTTATGTAATTTCCATAACTTTTCATGGCTTATGCAAATGAATGAATCAAGTTGTGATTTTGTATGTTCATTGATGTGTGTGTGTGTGTGTTTATTATGTCATGATTTATTAATGATTTTCCTTGATTGAATTATATTGGTGTGACTTTATCTAACAAATATTTAAAGGGTCATGAAATGATACATGATCTTGATAAGCTATAAAAACTATAGGATGCCCATATAAACTATATACCTCACCTATAGGTTACCTTTAGCCACTATAGAGTACCCATAGTAATTGTAGGGTTCACCTATAAGTTACCTACAACCACTATAGAATACTCAAAACAACTATAGGATTCAACTATAGGTTTCCTACAGCCATTGTAGAGTGCCCATAACAACTGAAGGTTTCACCTATAGGTTACTTGTAGTTACTGTAGAGTGCTTACAACCACTATGTAAAATAGAGTCATTATTGAGGAGAACTTGTAGACACATCTAGCTATCTTGGGGAACTAAATGGATGATTGGGAAGAATCATAGTTGTTATATGGATTTATTACATGTAAGGAGACATTGGATGTGATGCCAAATATGAGAAAAGAGAAGGATAATGAGAAGAGACAAAAGAGATAAAATAGTAAAATAGTCTACCTTGTATTTAACCTAGTCAATCCTAAAATAAGTAACTATAGTTACCAACCACTTAAAGGTTGATTGGGGTAGTTTCTAAAGCATTTTTATTTTTTCCTAGTTTGGTGTCTTTATTTTAGTGTCAATAAACTACCTTAGATATTTAAAGGTAGAACCTAGATCAGACTAGGAGTTAGATAATTTTGATAAGGTAATAGCAGAAGCTTTTAAACTATAGCATTTGTATTCAAAATTGAGTAATGAGAAATTTGAATTTGTAAGAAGTTTTTGAGTTCTCTCAAAGAGGGATTTGAGCTTATTTCTGAATGAAGAAGGGCCCCCTCAAAACTAGCTATTGTGAAGATCTTGACCCTCTTTAATTTTAGTGTGTTGTGTAAGTTGATTTTATTATTAAGTCTGATCATATAGGTGTGATGCATGTATGGTACATAAGTGTGGAATAGTTGTATAATTTTGTAATAATAATTTCATAGTATATCTATTTGGTGAATTATACATAAATTCATTGTATTATAAATAGGAAAGTAAGATGATTTCCGAATCAATAATGCACATATAGTGATAACATCCATAAAAAGTGTATGCACCTTGAGTTGATAATTGATATTTAATCAGACTCATGAATCTATTAATCACTAGGTAACTTGTCTACACAATAATTCCTATGATTTTGTGGAGGAAAATAATTTATGAGTGTATTTTATACATGAATAAGGTGTACCAACACCTCTACTTTCCAAGGAAAAGGGTCAAGATGATGAGATGTGGAAGATATTTTTTGATGTTTCAAGAAGTAAATTTGGTGTAGGATCTAGTGTTATGTTTGTCTCCCCATATTAGAAATTGTATTATGATTCATAAAAATTTCATTTCAGGTGTACTTATAATGTGGCTAAATATGAAGGTTTAATTCATGGCCTTGAATGGGTAGGGAGAAAAGGAATCAAGAACTTGCAAGTATATGGAGATAGTGAATAGGTTGTGCATTAGGTGATGAATGTGGTTGCTATGAAGAAACCTTTTCTTAAGTAATACAATCATATGGTATGGTATTTTCTTAAATAATTTAATTTATTCAATATTCAATTAGTCTTAAGGTAGCATAATAGTCATACTGATAGACTAGCTGCCATATGATCTCAACTTGATACTCCAACTATCATAAAAGAGGAGGAAAAATAGTTTAATATTAAGATTATATTTATACATTATGTACCTGATAATTATATGTTTTGGCAAGTTTTTTATAGTGATAAACACATTACATGCTTCTTTCAAAATGAGTTTGAGTTTTCTTCAAGGGATTAAAGGAGGCTCTAAGAAAAATTGGGTGATTAGATTGTGCAACTAAGAACTAATGAGATACCTAAGGGGTTAGTAAACTTAGAAATTATCATCAATGAGAATGATGAAAAGAATAAGTATAAAGTGAGTATGTCTTAAAAATATGAGAATTATGAAATTGTCTTGATCTTCAAGGATAAACTCCTTAAACTAGGCAAGGTATGTTCTACATTAGAGAAGAAAGCATTAATTGAGTTGTATAGAAACTTTCATGATATATTTAATTGGGAATATAAGGACCTCAAAGGATTTGATTTTACCCTACCACATTTTACCATTGAGTTAAAACTTGGAGTTAAACTGGTTAGACAGAAGAAAATACCCATCAACCCCAAGGTTGAGTAACACATGAGGTTATAGCTTACCAAACTCCTTGAATATAATATAATATTTCCCATTAAGCATTCAACATGGGTAGCTAAAATTTTTACTATTATAAAGAATAATGGGGAGATAATACTTTGTGTAGAGTTTAGACATATTAATAGAGTATCAATCAAGGATCACTATCCTCTACCCTCAATGGAGTAGATTATACAAATGGTTTCAAGTTCTCAACATTTTTCTCTTCTAGATGGATATTTAGGTTATAATCAGATTTTAGTCAGTGAGGATGATTAGTTTAAATTATCCTTGACTACTAAATAGGGGAAGTTTTCTTATAGGAAGATGCCCTTTGGTATATCCAATGTTGGTGCTACATTTCAAAGAACAATGGACATGGCCTTCAAAGGTTTAATCAATGAGATTTTATTGGTTTATCTCGATGATATACTAGTGTTTTATAAGGATTATAATAAACACATGCAATATGGAGTATCTTTTAGTCTAAATAAGGTCATATTTGTTGTTCATGAAGGTAAGCTCTTAGGACATATCATTTCCAAGGATGGTTTTACTATTGATCCTAAAAGAGTAGAGAATATTTTAGGCTTATCATTTCCCTTGCATAAGAGAGGTATTCAAATTTTCATAGGAAAGATAATTTTTTTAAAGAATTTCATCCTTTTTTTTGCATATTTGGTGAAACCTATCACAAATATGCTTAGGAAAAACCAAGTCTTTTCCTAGACCAAAGAGGGTAAGAGCAATTTTAAAGCCATAAAGAAAGAAATTTCAGAATTTCCTACTCTTATGAATCTAGATTTTACTAAATACTTCATGTTGTATTCATTTTATAACCTTCATACTATCTCAACCATGATAAGGAAAAATAATGATGAGGGTGTGTAGCATCCAATTACATTCTTTAAAAAAGGTTTAGAAGATTATGAGTTCAAGTACACCTTTATAGAAAAATAGGTCCTTGATATTGTAAGGGGACTAAATAATTTTAGACATATGGTTACAAATAATATGATTCATGTAAAGGTTTCTCAACATGGTATCAAAGAGTTTCTCCTGAGTAAATATCTTAGTGAAAATAAGGTAGGGTGGATCACTAGAGTAATGGAATCTGATGTTGATATCAAGGTGAAAAAATTAGTAAGGGGTAAATGTCTTTTTGATCATCTATCTATAGATATTAATGAGTCAAAGGAAGAGGATATAATAAATCATGGTTTTTCCTAATCAGTTGGTTAATTACCTCCACAAAGTTAGAAACAGGATGTGATCAAGGTTTTTCAAAATCATGAGTATCTTAATGATATGCATAGATCAAAAAGGAGAGATTTTAGGTTTTAATCTATTCCCTTTTGTTTTGTGAATTTTGTTCTCTTTAGAAGAGACATTAATGGTGTATTATTGAGATGCATTGATAATATTTGGTTTGGAGTGTTGATTGATAAGTTATATGATGGGATAGTAGGAGGTCATTTCTCTCCAAGAACCACAACTACCAAGATCATGAGGGTAGGTTATTATTATCCTAGCCTCTTCAAGGATTGACATGCTTGGGTAAGAAGGTATGGATAATGTGCTTTATTTTTAGGAAAATATAAGCTTTCAACTCTTCCTTTGAAGCATATCCAAGTAGACCAACCTTTCATGCAATGGGGTCCTTATTTTATTGGTATGATAAACCCCCTATCAAGTGTTGGTCATAAATGGATACTCAAAATAGCTAATATTTTTACAAGGTGGGTTGTGGAAGCAACATTGAAGGAAACCAATGAGAATGCTATTTTGGAATTATATGAGAGCATCATCACAAGGTTTGGCACTCTTACTATTTTTTTAGATAATGCTCTTACTTTTATGGGTGTTAAGATAGCTGATTGGGAAAATACTAATGGCATACTCTTGAGAACTTTATCTAATTATTACACTCAATGTAATGGGTTGGCTAAATTTACTAACAAAAATATGATAAAAATCATCAAAAGAACCTTGGAACACAACCAAATATCTTGGGACACCAAATTTAAGAAAACCTTATGGGTTGATAGGATAACTCTGAAGAGGTCAATAGGGAATTCTCCTTTTATGCTTATCTATGAAAGGGAAGCTAGGTTGTCTATCTCTCAAGAGGTACCTACCTTAGAGTTAGCAAATCAACTATAGTTACTTGAGAATACCCTAATTGATGTGATATTGATACAATTATTGGAGTTTCAAGAGACTTGATATAAATCTCATGAAGCTATAGAACATCACCAAGTACTAATAAATAGGTATTTTGACAAGAAGGCAAATCTAAGATCATTTCAAAAAGGTGACATATTATTTAAATTAGATGAATATAGAGAAAAACTAGGGAGATATACATGTTGTATAGTTGTTAATTATGTCATGGTGATGGCATGAGGGTGTCCTAGTGATGGGATAGAGAGCCTTGATAGTCTATATGATAATGAAAAAGTGTGCAGTGTGCTTATCCTAGCATACTTGATTGATCTTCAGTGTTGACATGGATAGATATGTTTAAGGATGAGTATGAATTATTGAGGATGTAAAAATAGTTCCTAAGATTTTTTTTATGTTTTGAGTCTTGTTTTTATAATTTGAATTCATCTAGTTGTATATAGTTTTCATCTAGACACTTTAGGTTTAGTGGTATAAAATTTGAATAGGCAATTTGATGACATCACCATTTCCATGTGGGAATGATTCAATGGGATTTCACCATATGGTTGTGATAAAATTAGTCCCTATTTATTATGTCTCATATCTCAAGTCATGTGATGAATTAAAATTAAAGATATGAGGATGCAAAGTTTGCTACTCAGACATAATTCACTATTTTCCCATACTTGCCAAATTTGCAAAAGGGCTCAAGTAAAATTGAATAAGCATGTTTATGAGGTCAAAATTCACATGAGTAGAGGTGTCAAGATAAAATTATCATATGTGTTTATTCAATTTTTTTCCTAGTTTATAGCTTCTTATTCTTAGATCATATAACTAAGCATGCCAAAATATATACATGAGTAAATTTTGGCTCCCAGGCATATTGATAGTGTTTTCTATGTTCAAAAAGAGTCAAGTAAGTATTTTGATGGTTGTATATCTCACACATTTGGATATTTGAGGATAAGGTGATCATATGGGTTTGTTTAATTTTTAGACTAGTTTATTTTCACTAAAATTCATATCATGCACCAAAGCATGACAAAATTTATCCAGGAGTATACTTGGTCTCCTAGACAAATTCTAAGCATAGTTATCTCTATGTCAAAATATTTTGAGAAGTAATTTTAATGGAGTTATATATCACATTCATGAAGTTTTTAGGATCAATTTGATACATGGTTGGATTCCTATTGGAAAGGAGACCATAGGTATAAATTTGAGGTCATGAGATTGATTGAGGTAAAAGATATACCTATGCAAAGTAGGCTTTCTAGGAATATTTTAGTTGGTACCCATACTTAGTTAATTTTCATGATGTTAAAGATATATACCTAATATATATCTAATATTTCATGGCATTTTTAAATTCTAGATACAACATTGCGCATATAGTCAAATGATTTAAGGTGACAACTATTTAGCAAAGATAAAGATCGAGCATCTTACAGAAGATCAATTGAGTTGATCTCATTTATTCCTCTTTTAGTGCCAAAATATCTCTTGAGTAGCCCTTTTTCTTCTATAAATATAGCCTTTGAGCTATTGTTAACTATCCTTCAGGGTGGTATAACTAGACTCTACCAAAAATTATATTCTGCAACTCTTGGAGTAATGAATAGAGCATTTTTTTAGTTTTTTACTAATACGTGATTAGTATTTTATATTTTTTTAATATGCAAAAGTAGTTTTTATCTTCCATTTGGAGGTCAAAGTTCAACCTAAGTGTTAATAAACTTTTATTGTAGGTCATCTAATGTGTCTTAAGGTTGATGTCTCAGGTATAGAGTGGATAGTTGACTGTAAGTACTTCCAATCAATCCTTACCCTCATTTACCTTTAGCCTAAGTACACAAAATTGACCTATAGGTGAGGCCTTATTGTCTAGAAACCATTGTAGACACTACATTATTTCTATTCATAGTCTATTAGTGTGATAATGAGTTCAATATTGAGAGTGGATATTTGAACATATGGTCCATCACCTCCTTTAGAGTAGGTTAAATCCATGAAATATATAACTCTTTTCCCCATAAGTAATCAGTTTGCATAGATAAGATCATTTCAAGATACATTCAGGGAGCTAACCCTTATATATAGAGGCTTATTTCCAATATAAGTATACCCACATACTTAGAAATGTTCCCATGTTGCCCAAATCTGAAAGAAGCTTGATTAACTTATTCTAGGGTGAAATATTTGTTGATAAAAATAATGTTGCATGAGCTCACTTAGATCATTTAACAACATGATTTTATTTTGAAATCATGAAATGAAAATCCTAGCTCTAGCAAGGATAAATCAGCTCATGCAAATGTGGTAATTTATAAAAGCAAACATGAAGTTCTGCTAAGTATTTTGATTGTAAGAATTTTTTATAAGAATCTTCATAATTGTTTTCTATATTTTGGTGATTCAGCTAACATTATGACTTTAGGAATATGTGAAAAATTAGGATTGAATCCAATAAAATTAGAGAAGGTGGTGATGCAACTAGACAAATCAAGAGTGAAAGTGATGGATGGATTATTGAATATTCACATGTAGCTCACCTAGAAACCTTAATCAAATAACTCATCGACATCTAAGTTATTGACATACCTGAGGCTTATGGATTTTTTTGAGCCATGACTTGATGAAATACATAAATAGATATCTGTCCGCTAATTGTTATCACATGTGGCTATCTTGGTGTAGGATTCCCAATCAGATAAGGATTGACTAAGAACCTAAAATGAAATACATGATCATATAATATAATGAAAATAATGAGAAGGTAAACTACCAATCCTCTGATTTAGGTGTGTATACTTTGGAAACCACTAACATTGTTTCAGATGATAAATTGAAAGAAGAAAGAAAAGGTCACTTGACATTAAAATTTGATGGTGCATGAGCTAAGCAAGGTTCTAGTGTTGGGATTATTTTTACAAATATAAAAATAAAACAATATCTAGCTTCTTATAGATTAGAGTTCACTTTTACTAATAATTTGAAAAATACAAATCTCTTATTTTATGACTTCAATTCATAATCAAACATAAGTTAAAATTAATGTTAGTCTATAGTGATTTAGATTTAGTTGTTAATCAAGTTAGGAGTAAGTATCAGTGTAAGCTTACTTGTCTAAGAAAGTATAAGTTGATATTTTGGGATTTAATTGAGTATTTTGACTAATTTAATATTATTTCCTTACCCAGGAAATAAAATACATTAATAGATGGTCTAGCTTCAACAACAGTGAACTTGGTCCCTTGAGAACCTTTGAATATGCAAGAGTTCATTAGAGAAATAATTTCATACCCCTTTGTTCTATATAACATCAATCACTTCCATGTTTTTGATGATGATAACAAATAATTGACTTCTTGTGTTGTGATAACACATTCAAGTCTCACATCATTGATGAATAGGATGAGAGTTCTATGGAAAGCTCAAGGGACAATGAAGATGGAGTGATGGAACTCAAAGAGAGATAAATACCCAAGGGAATGATCTCCTTGGAAAGGATGTTTGATCTAGATAAGCAAAGGATAGAAGATAAATAACCCAAGGTGAATGGAAAACATTACAAACAAGTCAACTTGGGAAGTTTAGGTAATGAATAAAGTGTTAGCATTGGTTTAGTTTGCACCAATGAAGAGATGAAGGAAGTTAATTCCATTTTAACCAAGTTCAAAGATGTTATTGTGTAGTCATATGATGACCTTAATATATTTGATACTAGTGTGATTACTCACACTGTCCCCTTGAAATAAGATTTTAAACCCTTTAGGAAAATATAAAGGTTAGGGAATATAGTATTAAAACCTCTGATTTATAAAGAAGTGTGGACATTTCTAGATGCAAGGATAATCTTTCCCATAAGGCACTCAACGTGGGTTACCAATCTTGTACCTCTCCAAAATAAAAATGGGTAAATTAGACTATGTGTTGATTTTAAAAACTTAAATAGATCCTTGAAAAAGGACAATTATCCCTTACCATCCTTAGATGAAGAATAGAGGTGATCAGTTAGTATGTGAATCATTATTTACATGGATGATCTAACCATTTTTTATAAAAATAGAGGTGATCACATGATGCATTTGGAACAATTTATGGAGAGTTACAAGAGGTATGAAATTTATTTAAACCCCCAAAAAAGTATCTTCTATGTAACTGAAGGTAATCTTCTAGGACATGTGATCACCCAAGAAGGTATGACTATCGACCCTAATAGGATAAATGTAATTTAAAAGGTAGAAGTCCCTAATATTAAAAAAGAGTTGAAATATTTCTTTAGAAATATCAATTTTGTAAGAAATTTTATCTATGGTTTTGTAGAGATTGTGAAACCACTTAATGCCATGTTGATGAATAATGTTAAGATATAATGGAATACTGAAGCAAAGAAGGCATTCCAAGATAATGATTATTCTATTTTTAATTTTATTATTCTGATAAATATTTATTTTAACAAATAATTTTATCTTTATTCTTTTGATTTTGATCACACTATTGACATTATCTTAATACAAAAAGGAGATGAAAAGAATACCCCATTTTCTCCATGAGTACCAATTTGAATAACATGAAGATTAACTATCTTATTTTGGATAAATAATCCTACACTCTGGTGAAGGTAATCAACAATTTTAGATAATACATTTTAAGGAATAAGAGATATACCATAGTGTTTGATCCAATGGTCAAGTTGATGCTAGGATAGAATGAAATTGGAGAAAGAAGAGGCAAGTGGATGACCAAACTTCAAGAATATGATTTAGAGATAAAATCTACTAAATTAGTTAGGGGTCAAGGTTTGATCCAACTCATTACAAATATTGATTTATGTATTGATGTTTTGTAGGTAGAATCAAAACAAGTATCTAGTGATCATTTGTATAATGACATTGTTCACTATTTGTTGTAGGAAGTGTGTTCCCCACACATTAAAAGGGGGAAGAAAAGGGCCCTTAAGCTAAAATCATCCCACTTTATGATCAAAAGAGGAGTCCTCTATATAAAAAATTATGAGGGGGTATATCTAAGGTGTGTTTCCAAAGTTGAAGCCATAGAAATTATGAAAAAAATCCATGATAAATTGGGAAGTGATCACCCTTCATAGCATACTACAACACACAATATTTTGAGGGCTAGATATTATTAGACAACCATATTTAGAGATGCCCACACCCATGTGTGAACATGTCATCAATGTCAAGTATTTTAATGAAGAGAGACAAAGGCATCCATGACTCTATAACCAGTAATTGAGGTGAATCCATTTTCATAATGGGTCCTCAACTTTGTAGGAGTATTGAATATCAACTCCTTAATGGGACACAAGTTTGTACTCACTACCATAGATTACTACATTAGGTGGATTGAAGTAGTGGCTAAAAAAAATATCAAAGCAATTGATGTCATAAAATTATTAGAATAAAACATTATCACTTAGTTTAGGATGCCACTGTCTTTAGTATGTGATAATGGCCTAGCCTTTATATTGACTAAATTTAGTAATTGGGCATATGACAACAAGATAATCATCAAGTCTACTTCAAACTATTATCCTTAGGGTAATGGAGTTATAGAGTCTACCAACAAAAACTTGATGAATTCTATTAGGAAGTCTATATAACATAAACCCATAGAATGGTAGTCTCTAATAAAATATGATTTATAGGTAGATAGAACAAGATAAAAATAGGATCTCAAGGCATCTCCATTCCTACTTGTCTATGGGTACTAACCTATTTTCCTTATCATTTTACAGTTACCCACCTATGATTTTATGACCAAGTATATGGAATATGATGAAAGAGTGCAATCCCAAATACTAAACATCATCCAAATGAAAGATGTCAGAGATGAAAAATTGAATAACTTTAATAGGAATGAGGATATTGTGAAAATATGGTTTGATAAATGAGCCAAGGTTAAATCATTTTGAATATCAGACTTGGTCTTACTATGGGGCAAGTCCCACAAAAAGAAAGGATAGCATGAAAAGTTCACTCCTCCTTGGATTTGGCCATATCAAGTGGCAAAGATATTGGGTGAAAAAACATTATGGATAAAATACTTGCAAGGAAATGACTTAAGCTTGCTAGTGAATGGGCAATACATGAAGGATTATTTCTCTATTGCTCTATCACCAATTCTAGAAGGATAGTAAGCTTGGTTAAAGTTAGAGTAGGTAGGATTAGAGTAGTTTTTATTATTTATTAGCTTTCCTATTATTCATTTTCTTGATTTTCATATTTGCTTTTTTATTTCTCACTTTCCTACTTTGATTTCTTATTGTGTGCTTTCTTACTTTTCTTTGTTGTTTCTTTCTTGTTGTGTTTTGTAGCTTAGTAATAAGCCCTATGGACAAGAATTTGTTGGCTCAATTTGTGTTAGTTTAATTATAAAAATGGAAGAAGGGACTATTGGTTTTAATCATTAGTTGACCAAAGTTTAGAAACCTCTAGTAGTGCTTTAATTTAGAAAAGTTGGGCAGGGTTTATTTGAAGTTGGTTTTCTCATAAAATCCTAAGTCATTTTAAGGTTATAATATAGTTTAGGTTAATGAACATTTGATTAAGATAGTGTTTGAATTTATGTAGACCATGATATTTTCACTTAAATTAATCAAATAATTTTTTAGGGAAAGAATTGATCTCTAAAAATTAATCACATCTAGGCTGTCTTAATAAAACCCTACATCTAGCTAATTTTGGTTCCCAACCATTCTAGTTTATGAATGTAGATATTAAAAAAAATGATACACCAATGAAGTGAAATCATAAACAACTTTAGATTCCATGAATGGTGATTTAAGCAATCTCTCTTGGGGTTATGGATGTCTAGCTGAAAGTAAAGCAAGGCTCGGAGTGGAGCCAAAGGTATCTCTATCAGGGCTATGGATGCCTAGATGGTAGTAGAGCAATACCGAAGACATATTTAAATAATCAAAGCATTATTATTTAAAATATAAAAAAATTATTAAGTTATTTCATATTTTTATATTTTGAAGATTGAAATTTATCACTTATGAACCTAATGGAAATGGTTAAGAAACCTCAAAACACACACATAGTATTATTGTCTATATTATTTAAACACTATTTCAAGCCTATGGGCTTCCATTAGTTCTAAAAACAATTTTTGATACTAACTAAAGATCATAATGAGATAACTATTTTTTGAATCATCTTGAATCATCATCTTTTAACAAGTTTCCCCATAGAGGTTACCATTTCTTGATGATAAAATACCCACTATTCCCAGAATGGGGACCCTCCTTCCCTTAACTTTAAAAAATGCCCAATATGCCAAACACATTTAATCATTTGATATATTTGATTTTTTCTAGTTTACCATTACTTATACTTTTATAATTTCTAGTTAATCATTCATGTTGCAATAATGATTCACACTTAAAAATATATTAATTATTGTAAGTATTCTTCAAAGTATCATTTAAATAACAGATTATTAACCATTGATGATTCACTGACATGCAAATGGGACATTTATAATGGAACACAATGTGGCTCTTTAATGGACATAAACACAAGAAGTTTCATTGGATCTTATTGAGCTAGCATTGTGTTTTTTTAAGTCATTCACTTAAAATATTTTTCTTCAAAACTTGTTAAAATGTGTATATGATGGGTTATGACATGATGGGTTATGACATCTTCTTGAGTGTAACTTAACTTCTCACTTAACCTTGTAGGATGTCAAAATTAAAATAGCAGTTTGTGATGCCTCATGAGAAATCAAATTTTAAACCATGACACAAAAGGAAAAGTGTCCACCTATTCAAGCTTTGCAACACCTTAGAGATTCACCATGCCCTATGCAAGACACTTGGAGTAAATCTATCAATTTTTCAATCTTCATGGCATATTCTAGAGAGTTCACACAAAAACTAGACATTATAATTCAAATATAGAGGCTATGTGTCAATATATTATGCCCCATGAGCAATCCCATTTTAGCTAAGCCACCACATGTCCACCATGCATCCCTCTACAATATTGAAGCCCATGAGATGTCACTACATGTCTCAATCACAACTAACCAAACCAAATTATCCATCTAAAGTGATGTGAGTTCCTTTTAAGTTCATTTAATATTGATTCATATCCATACCAAATTGCATCCATTTAAATTTTTTGAGAGATCATAAGGTAGACACATGGTTACATTCAAGCTGTTTAATCCATATTTGATGATATATAGTTATCCAAGGCTCTTTTCTAGAGAAACACATGGTAGATGAATAAAAAATAGACCAAAAAAGTAAAGTCTGTCTCCCTTAGATCTGCATGATGATTCCATGTGTCATTCCCACACTACTTCAATTTGAGATCCTTAAAATCACCTCCAAGAGAGACATTTGTCTCCACATGAGCCACATGATTAGTGCCAAGTTACTAATAGTTGTTTAAGAGTACTCTAAGGGAGACACCTAAAAAAAATAACTCCAATTGCCTATGAAGGCAACATCTAGCAAATAATAGCTTTGATTGCCTACAAAAGTGGCATGTGGTACTCTTGTAAGGAATAAAAACTAAAAGGCTACCCAAAAGCTTGCCACAAATTGAAATATTCCATGTGGTTGGTTAAAAATGAATCATCACACTAAAATACTACCCAAGATCTCATTTCAAATTAAAAGGTGCCACATGTCCATACTTCAAGCCAACTAAGTAGCTTAGTAATATTCAGACCCTGCAAATGCATAGTTAGATCTAAGGTGGCATGCCACTTCTCAAAAGGTGGAAATATTTAGCTTCAAAGCTAAAATTGATGATGGATCAAATTCAAATTAGAACTAAATTTGAATTCTAATGTAATTAAATGCCCAAAATTAATATTTTGAAGTGCTTTGAATTTAAATTTAACAAATTTTCCATTAATATGACACAAACCAAAGTCACCATCAACTTTGCATTAATCAAAGTGATCTTTCAAAAGGCTACTCAACTCATCTATTATTACCTAGATTTTTATTTGAATTTATATGCATTTTTCTCCCTTGCTATCAGCATTCTTCCAATATGACAAAGTTTAAGGTATTCACATATTTCACCCTGACCACCATTATTGGCGATAAAATGTTTTAGAAGGATATACAGAAGGACATTGGTTTCTACCTAGGATATTGCATATATGGCATAGATAGGTCCTTCCACTCTAGGTAAGAACATTTCCTTTGGGAATGATGATTTCATTTTATAGTATGCAAGTTTAGTTATTTTCAAGGACATTAAATTCATTCTAAAGGAAAAAAAATCATGAGACATGTATCACAACAACAACTACTTCAATGTAAAAGTATCTAGGGTAATTGATGAAGCTGAGACAATGACACACATTTTAATTAGCTTCAGACATATTTTCCATTAATGTTTCCAATATCCATAAGGTCATAGCTAAAATAGAGGTCATGTCATGCATTGACCTAGTTTATGGTATCTTTGGGAGGTTAATGTGTAAATATGGTCTAATTAAATACATATATAGGGGCTCTCCATTACTTTTATCACATGGTTGAGCTTTGAGAGATATTATGACCTCCCCTCCCCATAGATTGAGTATACCCATGCTATCATTGATAATTGGTAAAAGGTGCACTCCCCCAAGAAGGTCTTGGCTACATGAGTGTCTGACCCAACTATAGTTGTCTTCATGGATGACCAAGGGAACATACCTATCCATCAATTTAGGAAAGGATTCAAGATTGGCCTTACTCTCCTCAATAGGGTATTTGGTAATCCACATATTAGCTACATGGACATAAGGACCCTTCCATTACTATAGATGATATTAGAAGAGCAATATATTCCTCTACTTTGGGAGATCAGTAGTAACAATTTAGTGTATGTAATGAAGGACACTTGAAATAACAAAGCCCCATTCTTCATGATGAGTTAATTGATTGATGATATTTTAAAAATTACTCATCTAAGATAAAATTTATGGTATCCTAAGAAAAATGAGGTGGTGTCCCAATTCTTATCTATAATGCAAATCTATTATTTTAGGTGTAACATAAAGGTAATTACAAAAAAATTCTACCTAATTGTCTACAAATTAATCATTGAGTGTTATATGTTGATGGCTCCTTCAGAGGTCAAACAAACACTAAAGGAAATGGGAAGCTAATAGCTATACATAGATTGGATAATAATTAGGATGGAAGGAGTAATATTGGTTCCCCTAGGTTGCCAATATATGTACCTATGAAACTAGCCAAGAAAGAGATGAATTATCAATTACTACATGGAGTTGCTGACATCTTAAAAAAATAAGAATATAGTCCCCCACAATACTCATTATAAGATATGAAGGACTAAAATCATAAAATGTCATGATATCACTATGGTTATAAGGCATAAGGACTCATATCTATTTCCCAAAGATGACTTCCAAGCATGGAACCCCAACAATGTTATTGTTGTACACCTATTCAAGTTCATTAAGGATATATCAATAGAATATAAGCATCAAGAAGAAGTGCATGAATGGATTTATTGAGATGATATGAATGATGAGGTATTCCTTAGGAATGTAGTCAAGAAGAATATAGAGCTTAAAATGAGACTGGACAAAGAGAAGAAGAAAGAAGACATTGTAAGGTCTTAACCACCACTAGCCCATAGAATCATGTTTGATGTAAATTATGACTAGAGACAAGGAGATGAGGAAGAAGTTAAGATTCCTTTCATCAGGAATAGACCATGTAGACCTCCACTATAACAAACTTTTATTAGTCAAGGCATGCCTTCAATATTAAAGTAAGGATGATCAATAGCTAACATAGCCCCTCCTAAGGTTCTACATTTGTATCTACATATTCCATACGAGATACCCTAGAGAGCCTAAGTTAGCCTGATCTTTATGTAATTGACCTTGAATAATTACTGTAATGCATTGATCTCTCCATGGAAGAATTACATGCATTGGTTGAGAGAAACATACAAAAGGTTTGCAAAAGGAAAAAAGATCTTAGGACTACCATGAGAAGAGTAACACCTCCTTCATCAGATTTTCAAGTAATTTTAGAGGATTCTATCACATCCTAGGTTCCTAATGTAAATATGTTTCCATTGCCTCCTTTCCCAATTGTATCTTCTATTTCTTCTAATTCTACATTAGCTCCCCATTGGCTTCAATAAGTACTTCCACTATAGTTATCACCATGACTCAGTCCTCAGCTGAAACTAGCATAAGCCAAACTAGTGATTCCTTTGGTTTTACCATCCCATACTTCATTTCCCATACCACTACCAACATTTCATCTTCATCAGCCTCCTAAATCACTAGTGCTAGCTATGCTATGGGTTACACTTCTTCCCAAGAAGCCACTACTAGTTCATCACTTGCCCTTGGCTCCCCTGCATATATTAGGCCATTGAGGTCCATCTCAAAACTATTACCCTAGTAAAATCTAATCAATATTACCACAACCAAAAAAATGAGTGTGCCTCCTAAGCTACCTTCATTTTTCCTTATCATGGGCCCTACCAAATCCCTATTTGACACACTTGGGTAGATAGACTAAACAAACTTGTACATCTCTATTGTAGCTTTAGCCTCTTCCTCATCCCATTGACCTCCATATCATACACCTCCTACACATCTAACACCTACCACTACCCCAAATTAGGTTAGAAACATCATATAGGCATTTAGATAGGAGAGGCCTTAAGTAGTCCTCTTTATCCCCAAATTGGAATGAGGTTTTATGTTGCCATAGGTATGATGAAGAGGGTGGTTAGAATATAAGTTAAGAAACCATAGTGAAGCTCAGCTATGATCCATGATAGTGGAGATTCACTCTTCACTTTGATAAGGAAAAGGAAGGTCAGCCTCAGAGAGGTGGAAGAATATGTAGAAGACCCTATGTCCTTAGTTTAAGCTAAAACAAAGTCCACAACTTCCTTAATGAAAGGAATGCAATAGGATTTGAAAATTTTGAAAGATAAATCATTGCTAATATTACCAAATGGAACTATAATTCAAATAATAAATGTTATTATCAAGATTTTCAACTTATATAAATTCATGAAGAGGAGACAACTAGATGGGGTCCTACAATCCAATGTGGTCATTAAACTTGACCAAAACTTGTACTCTATGATGCCAATTTGGAAACTTGGCTAGAGTTACAATAAGTAATAAGTTCCCAAACCTCATGGTTTTTTAACGTGAGGATATATTTCCTTCATAGAGAATCCTAATGAATAGGATAATTATATTAAAAAGATGTCCGGATCAGGTCAAGTATGCAACTACATCCTTGGAAAAAATTGAATTCAAGATTGCCTTGTTATTAAAGGATGCCATGGTCACTAGGGTGACCAAAATTGATGTTTCCTTCATAAATGATTAGAATTTAAGATCCCAAATGAATATTTTTGTTATTAAATTCTATCAGGATGTATCCAATGCAAAGACTACTATCAGGGTGATGAATATTATGCCATTTTCTAATTAGAGGCTCAAAAAGGTAGAGGTAATTGAAGAAGCAGTAAGGCTAATACTTGTAGAATATTATAGGCTAATTCCAAAAATACCTAAATTTTTCTAGCTTATTATCCTGGAATTTACCCAAATAAATCAAGATTACTTGGCATGTGTAGAGGTCTAGACAAAGGAATAAGTGGAGAAGAAATAGAGGAAACAATAGCAAACTAGCTAGCAACCCCCTCTAGGACCTTAGGGAATATTCTATTATGTTTTATAAATTTGAATTAAGAATATTCCATTGTAATGCATAGTATTTTATCCACTTAATTGTGTTTGGACACATTTCATGGGCCCATTTTAACTTGTTTAGGCAATTTTGAAGCTTATAAATAGGCTTATCCCCCCTCATTTATAAAAAAAATAGTTACTATAAGAATTAATACAAGAGAACCAAGAATTTGAGTCTATTTGAAGTTCTTGATTGTGTATTTCTATAGTTTCTATTCCTTATTATTTTAGATTACTAATGGTTCTTAATTACTGACTAATTTGGAAATAATACATGATATATGCATTTGTTATCTTGAACTTAATACTAGGATCATAATTCTGCTAGTATACATGCTCTTTTTTCATCTTATTTGAAATTTAATGTGCTATAAAATTTACTATGAATGAGTAATATTCATGAAACATATACTTTTAGATATATACATTTATTTTTCTTTGAAGATTTAACTATGTTTATTTAGATTTGAGCATTATGCTAGAGCTAATAAATGTTACTTTTATGTGTTGTTATCATAAAAGTTAGAATAATTGGTACTTTGATCATCTTAAGCAAATTCTCTTTTCTACCTTACCATTCTCTCCTTTGGATCTACCCATGACTCACTTTAGTTTAGTTCATTGTGTAAATATCCATTGTTTTTTTGTGTTTGGGAAATAATTGGAAAAATTTAGAAAAAATTTACAAAGATTAGTAAGAATAGAGAGTCACTATGTAACATCTGTTGTCCCTACAGTAGGGTTTGCTTGTAAAATTGTAAGTGGTGACCATATCTCTTCTATTTATGATATTTTGAGTAGTAATTTTGCTAACAACTTAAGCCCTGAGTCTTTCAGGATTTAAAATTGAGTTTCTTACTTTCCCCTTGTTCCCTAGTGACATAAGGAGCACATTAAGTGCATCAAAATATATTATATATTATGTAATATAATTTTAAATATTTTATATTGTAATATATAATATTGATTTATAAACTATATAATTTAACATATATATTATATAGTTTATTTTAATATATAAAAATATTATGATATATATTATATAATATTTATATAATAACTAATATTATGCACATACATCTATGTATGTATGTCTGTATTGGTAAGAGGGGTTATGTAAAATGAAAGAGTTTAAATTAATAGTTAAACCTAGTTACTCCAAACCATTGACAATGTCAAAATAATTTCATCTAAATTAATTATGTGTGTAAACCTATCAGGATATGAATCAGTGTTAGATGATTTAGTCTATGATGGATTGCATTCTTCATGTAAAGAGATAAACTCTTATCACAATATCTATGTCAAAATTGTAACTCCCTTGGCTTTGATTAGGGGTCATATGTATTCATTACATAAGGAGCTCAATTGTGACTGATCAGGGTTTATCTTGGTGATTGCAATGGAGAAATTGCTTTTGTTATAATGGTGCCAAAAAAATTATAAGTAACCAAGAGGAATTTAGGGTGTAAAAATTGAATATAAATTTCAAGTGGATGTATATGTTGTAAAAACACAATCTCTTCCATGTATGCTTACTATGGCTAGTGATTATGCATTCTCAAGTATACCACCACCACTTGTTTCTCCTAAACTTAATATTAATGTTACATATTTAAAAAATGTGGATGAAACTCCACTTATTATGCAAGAGCCTATTATTTATAAATCATTACTATCAGTTCTAAAGTTCCATGATGATAATTTTAATTCTATTTCTATATTTGAATTTTTATAATTTTACATCTATTAGTGGAATGCCTATATCCATGTTACAAGTCATATTATCCATTCTCATCATATCCCTATTTTAGATATTTACTCATATCAACCTCTAAAAATATAGGGAATATATATTAAATAATGTAATACAAATTTATAATATTATATATTATATAATATAATTTTAAATATATTATAATGAAATACATAATATATAATATTGATTTATAAATTATATTAACATGTATAGTTCATCTAAATTAATTATTGGAATAAACCTATCAAGATCTGAGTCACAATGTAATTTTTTAGTCTACGATGGCTTGCATTCTTCATGTAAAGAGATATCTTCTTAGCATAATCTCTATGTAAAAATGACAAACCCCATATTACTGATTAGGGGACATCTATATTCAATGGATAAGGAGCTAAAATATGGTTGATTATGGTTTGTATTGGTGATTTGATAAGGAGATCAATTGTGTATGATCAAAGTTTCTCTTGGTTATTAAAATGGAGGAATTGCTTTTTTTACTATGGCACCAAAAAAATTAGAATCAACTAAGAGGAATTTTGAGTTTATAAATTGGATATAAATTTGAAGTGGACATATATGTTTCAAATACATCATCTATTCCATGTATGCTTACTATGCCTGGGGATGATGCATTCTCAAGTATACCACCACCACTTATTTCTCTTAAATATACTACTAATATTACATCTCCAAAAAATGTGGATGAAACTCCACTTATTATTGAATAGCCTATTTGTTATAAATCATTACCATTAGTTCTAAAGTTCCAAAATGATAATTTTACTTCTATTTATATATTTTAACTTTTATAATTTTGCATCTGTTAGTAGAATTCCTATGTCTATGTTACAAATCACAATATGCATTCTCATCATATCCATAAGGAAGAGTTTTACTCATATCAACCTTTATAGAAGTAGGGAATATATATTAAATAATGTAATATAAATTTATAATATTATATAATATAAACTTAAATATATTATATTGAAATACATAATATATAATATTGATTTCTAAAATATATTAACATATATAGTTCATCTAAAATAATTGTGGGTGCAAACATATTGAGATTTAACTCACCATGAAATTTTTTAGTCTATGATGGCTTGCATTCTTCGTGTAAAGAGATATCCTCCTATCACAATATCTATATCAAAACTACAACTCCCTTGGTTTCAATTAGGGAGAATTTTTATTTATTGGATAAGGAGATCAACTATGGTTGATCAAGGTTTGTCTTGGTCATTACAATGGATAAATTTCATTAGTTATAGTGGCACTAAAAAAATTAGAAGAAACCAAGAGAAATTTTGGGTTTATAAATTGGATATAAATTTTAAGTGGACATATATGTTTCAAAGACATCATCTATTCCATGTATGCTTACTATGCCTGGTGATGATGCATTCTCAAGTATACCACCACCACTTGTTTCTCCTAAATTTACTATCAATATTACATCTCCAAAAAATGTGGATGAAACTCCACTTATTATTCAAGAGCCTATTAGTTATAAATCATTACCATTACTTCTAAAGTTCCATAATGATAATTTTACTTATATTTCTATATTTGAACTTTTATAATTTTGCATCTATTAGTAGAATGCTTATGTCCATGTTACAAATCACAATATGCATTCTCATCATATCCCTATGGAATAGTTTTACTCATATCAACCTCTACAAAAGTAGGGAATATGTATTAAATAATGTAATATAAATTTATAATATTATATATTATAAACTTAAATATATTATATTGAAATACATAATATATATTATTGATTTATAAGCTATATTAACATATATAGTTCATCTAAAATAATTGTGGGTGCAAACCTATTAGGATTTGAATCATCGTGCAATGTTTTAGTCTATGATGGCTTACATTATTCGTGTAAAGAGATATCTTCCTAGCACAATATCTACACCAAAACTACAAATCCCTTGGTTTTGATCAGGGAGAATTTTTATTCATTAGATATGGAGATCAACTATGGTTGATCAGGGTTTATCTTGGTTACTGCAATGGATAAATTTTTTTAGTTATAGTGGCACTACAAAAATTAGAAGCAACCAAGAGAAATTTAGGGTTGATAAATTGGATATAAATTTGAAGTGGACATAGATGTTGCAAAGACATCATCTATTCCATGTATTCCTATTATTACTAGTGATGACACATTATCAAGTATACCACTATGACTTATTTCTCCTAAAGATAATATTAATGTTACATCTCCAAAAGATGTGGATGAAACTCCACTTATTATGCAAGAGCTTATTATTTCTAAATCATTACCATCATTTCCAAAGATTCATGATTATAATTTAACTTCTATTTCTATATTTGAACTTTTATAATTTGAAATCCGTTAGTGGAAATCTTATGGCCATGTTTCAAATTACAACATCATTCTTAGCATATCCCTATGGAAGAGATTAACTCATTTAAACCTCTATAGGTGTAGGGAATATATATTAAATAATTTAATATAAATTTATAATATTATATATTATATAATATAAACTTAAATATTTTATTTTGAAAAATATAATACATAATATTGATTTATAAAATATATTAACATATATAGTTCACCTAATGTAATTATGGGCACAAACCTATCATGATCATTGTCACCATGCAATGTTTTAGTCTATAATGACTTGTATTCTTCATTTAAATAGATAACCTCTTATCATAATATCTACATCAAAATTGTAACTCACTTGGTTTCAATTAGGGGGCATATGTATTCACTAGACAAGGAGATAAATTATGGCTGATTAGGGTTTGTTTGGGTGATTGTAATGGATAAATTAGTTTTGTTACAATGGTGCTAAAAAAATTATAAGTGACCAAGAAGAATTTTGGGTTTAGAAATTGGATATAAATTTGAAATGGACATATATGTTGCAAAGACACCATCTATTCCATGTATATTAATTATGGCTAGTGATCATGCATTCTCAAGTATAACACCACCACTTATTTTTCCTAAATATACTATTAATGTTACATCTCCGAAAAATGTGGATGAAACTACACTTATTATGCAAGAGGCTATTATTAATATATCATTATCATCAGTTCCAAAGTTCCATGATGATAATTTTACTTCTATTTCTATATTAGAACTTCTTTAATTTTGAACTTGTTAGTGTAATTCCTATGGCGATGTTACATATCAAAATATGTATTCTCATCATATCCCCATGGAAGAGGTTTACTCATATCGACCTCTATAGATGTAGGGAATATATTAAATAATGTAATATAAATTTATAATATTATATATCATATAATATAAATTTAAATATATTATACTAAAATATATAATATATAATATTGATTTATAAACTATATTAACATGTATAGTTCATCTAAAGTAATTGTGGGTGAAAACATATCAAGATCTTAATAATCATGCAATGATTTAGTATATGATAGCTTTCATTCTTTGTGTAAAGAGATAGCCTCTTATCATAATATCTATATCGAACTTACAACTCCCTCAAGTTATATCAGGAGGAATCTATATTTTCCAGATAAGGATCTCAACTGTGGTTGATCAGGATTTGTCATGGTGATTATATTAGATAAATTGCTTTTATTACAATGGAACTAAAAAATTTAAAAACAACTAAGAGGAATTTTGGGTTTATAAATTATATATAAATTTTAAGTGGACATATATGCTAAAAATATACCATCTTTTCCATGTATGCCTACTATGCCTAGTGATGATACATTTCAAGTATACCACCACCACTTGTTTCTCCTAAAGATACTATTAATGTTACATCTCCAAAAAATGTGGATGAAACTATAATTATTATGCAATATCTTACTATTTATAAATCAAAAATATTGGCAAAAATTGGCCTACATATGAAACTTTTGCCTAGGTGGGTCAAACCACTCTCTTAGACCCTTCAATAGCCTTCTACCCCTGTGACTAGTCCCTTTGTGGTCTTGAGTTGATGATGTAGTACATTATTTTAGAAGGGTCTTGATGTGGTGTGAGAAACTATGTAGAGTTATATTTTAGTGGGTGATCCAATGGTGGAAGGAGAATAAAAACCTCATGACCCTACCATATGTCACTTGCAAGGTTTTGAAACACTTTAAGCAAGTTTTAAGGTGATTTTGGTGATTTTGAGAAATAGACCTAGAAATAGGTCTAAAACTACAAGTGAAGATTCTAGTACGTTTACATGGTGTTCAAGCATTCAAGGGCATGAGGTAGGTTTGAACAAAGTTTTAGAGATTCTAATGAGTCAAAAATGAGGCCTAAAGAAGCTATTATGTCCAAAAAACCCCAAAAGTGACTTAGATGACTGAAGGATCCTCAAAATAAAAATTTATAGTGAAAAATCAACTTTTTTAGGAAGTTAAATTGGTTTTTAATTTCTCCCACCTCATTTTTTTTACTCTTTTATATATGTTCCAGGTCATTTTAAGTCATTTGGAGTGGAGGAGAGGAGTTTCAGAGCAAAAGGATATATTTTAGAGCTTTGGCAGAACAAGTTTTTGAATATTTTTCTTGATTCATGGGATAATATATAATATAAATTCATTAATGGTGTTAATAATATCCTCTTATATCCCTATAACATTATATTCCATCATAATAACTAGTAGAGGTAAGGAAAGCCTACTGGTTACAAACTAGGCATGAAATAGGTTTTCTTCCATTAATGGAGGTATAGGAATTTTAGAATGTTTCAATAATGAATGAAATGTCATTTAAATAATAAAAAATATTTCCCAAGTGTTTTATTGCATATGAAGACTTTTGGTTCTTCATGATAATGCAAAACCATTTTTGGCAGTTTGGGACAACTCTAAAAGAGCCTCAAGTTTTCACTTAGTATGATTAGGAGAGAGATAGTTGGAAAAAAATATTTTGGTCAGTAATAGGGAGCATAATTTAATTTAAATTTATTTAAATTATTTTCTAGTTCATCTCCACATATTTTATAAAAATTGTTAATAGTTCAAGGGTGTCTAGATGGCTTGCTCATCCAAACAGGGTCCAGGGTTTTCCTTATTTCTTTGCTTCAGAATTCAATTAGAAATAATGGTTTTCTGTGTGTTTTTTAAATTTATAATAATATATATTATAATTATTTTCATCATATAAATCCTTATAATAAGGTACTTGTGGCATTAAACCTATTTTCCTTGTTATCCTTATGAAATAGCCATTTGATTAGTTTTAGATCAGAATCTATGTTTGATGGATAATGTACCTCCTCCATATTTATTCCAAATTATCTTAAACAATTTTTATTTCTCATAAATCATTATTACCTCATTTATAACTTGATAGGCCAAATAATCATTTCCTACATTTCCATGCATAGTCAGTTGAGTGAGGTATGTGAGGTCCTAAAGAGTTTCATAGAGATCTTATAAAGAGTTAAAAAGTGTTTTAACACATTATCATAACATTAAAATGAAATATAAACCCCCAAATCATGTAGATATCATGTGGAGATAGGTTCCCATATGCACATAGTCATACACATTGGATGAGCATCGACAGGTGGCCCATAGAGATATAAGAGTATTGTATGGAGAGTAATGACATGTTTGAATACCCTTATTGAAGTCATATAGTGTTATATATATCATAACAATTCATGAATTAGGCTATTAATTAGAGCCATGGGAGGGAAAGACATAAAATTACTTTCTAAAGGTGTATAATCACAACACCAACTCAAATTCATCTAAACCATAAAATGGAAAATTAGGAATGGGACCTTAGTCCACAATGTATATATCCTCCAAAAATCCATAATAATGGTCTAGATCCATGAATAACTCGACCATTTTAACTAACACTTTCTTATTTGGAAAAAGAACTTGAACATTATTAGCAAACATTATTGTCACCACCAAATTTACCCTATTGAAGGGGCTCTTAATAAAATAATCTTCCGATAAAATACCCATAATAGCCTACAATATATCCTCCGTTGGGGAAAAAAATATATTATTTATACTTTCCCTATAAATACACCATTCCAAGGCCATCTCTCTAACTAAACTACCACTTATAACCATCGATACCATTAGTGTAATAGTAACATTATGATCTATCCTGATTAATCACTAGTTCGGACCTAGAAAATACTCATGATAGACTAGCCAATAATATAAAATGTGTTTGTAGTCACGTCAATATAATACCATGAACCACCTTATTAAATAAGACTAGCCTTCAACTCAATACACATGATCAAGGCCATGATTTTATAATGCCCCTTCCCATGAGGCAACATGATAACTTTAAAAACAATTAATGCCATAAGTGATAATCATATGGGAAACAATGATGAAGATTAACACCCAAAATTTATGGATGAGATCACATCAAAATCTTCCCACTATGAATGTTGATTATCCATTTGAATTTTTTCCCATTGATTTATACCATAATTCTCTAATAAGTCTACAACTAAATTAGCTTCTTTTAAGCAATGTTTTCAATCCCAAAAAAAGGCTATCTAGGATTTCCTATGCTTAAAAAAAATGTTCTCCAATTTAAAAGAGGTTACCAAATTATTTTTTAGAGTGGAAATAAGAATTTTGGAGTCTTCTTTAATCAGAAGCTTCTCAACTTTCTACTACATTTCCAACTCAAGCCCTATTACAAGAGCTTATGCTTTATACATCAAAGATCTTCCTAGAGATATCTCTGATGAGATATCTATTACAATCCCTTATTATACAACCTAATCCATAAACACCTAGATTACCTCTTTAGGCTCCATCAAAATTCATTTTAAACAACCCTGGAGGAGTGGGGAGCCAAGAAGCTTTATCATTTCTTGTAATTTTACCTAAATTTATTATTGACCCACTAAGAAATGGTTGAAAAATGAGCCTCTATTTTTCACACATTCTCATATTCCATGCTGAAATATAAACATTTATACATTTAATCTAATAATAAATGACATTTGAGATAGAAAACTCTAACTCTTTTAAAATTAAAACAAGAGATCTCTCCTTACCTTCAAAAATATGATGATTTCTCTCCTTCCAAATTGTCCATGCCAAAATAGATGGATTGACTCTCCAAAGTCTAAAAAGTGAATTTTTACAATCCCCAATTGGCCAAAAGGAAGATGTATTGAATAATGAGGAATTCCAATCCCAATACTATCTGATATTACAACACATCCACATCCAACACCAAGCAATAAAGGGGAAAAACTAAAGCAGGTGATTGGTACTTCTTTCCTCATATTTGTAAATACTACAACATGAAGGGAACACAAAACCAATTTTAGCCAACAATTACTAAGTGAGGATATGATTCTAAACTACTAACTAAATGAAATCCCTTACTTTTTGAAGACTTATCTTATCCCAACACAATATTATCCTAGTTCAACATATAATCTATTACCTCAGCCATCTAATAACCAAGTCTTACTTTAATAACTATAATTTGTAAATTATGTATCCATTTGATATATGATTTCAATAAAATGAAATGATTTATTTCTAAATAGATGTTGTAGGCTGGTAAAGTAGTATATAGTAAACTAGAGACGTAATGTTGTTATGGTTAGATTTTTCTAAAGTTATTGTTTTATTTTTTGGCATGTCCATAATCCAACTAACTAGCTTATTTGAAGGCATGCTCACCATATTTACCAAAATGTATAAATTTATTATCACATTGTACTAATTGAATCAACACTTCCCCTAAGAGATTAACAAGGTTAAGCACACAAAGTCCCTTAATCAAACCTATTTATTGAAATAGTAATTAGATCAATTGATATGGTTCATATAGTCACATTCATCCATTTCAAATAAGAAATGAATTTTTATGTTAGACCTTACATATTATTGATAATGTTCCCACTTTTATCAAACTCCAATATATAAATAGATTTTGCTTCTGAAAATATCCATTACTCTTTTCATTTCAGCTCTATCTCGTTATTGTTTTTTGTTATCAATAACTTAATTTCAACATTAAATAATATTATATGGTATAATAGTTAAAGTCTTAGGTAAATTTTTAAGGATATCAATAATTAATATGGTGATAATCTAACAAAATAAAGCAATGGGATGAGATAGTGAATCATTCTTCTTTAAAAATCATAACTTCAAGAGATAACACTCTAAATTATCACACAATATAATCATTTTGATGTTAACTTTATAAACATCTCAAGGTTGATCCTCAATTTATAAGAAAGAATGTAATCTTACATAATTTATATTAACATAGTAATAAGGTGGTAATTAAAGGTTTAAAATTCTCATAACCATAATACCAAGTATTTTTTGTAAGGTTTCTTCCCTAAGCTCACTCAATGTTTGACTTCAACTAAGTTATATCATTCACCTACATGCTCAAGTCACAAACACTAAAATTAATCATCAACATGGTTATTAAAATCAATGAAGCCAATAATAAAAATGTATAATTCCACTCAAGATAACTCCTAGGAGGTACCTTGAAGGTATCATAAGGCATTTCATGGTATAACCCAATAGTGCCTTCAAGGTAAAGGAAAATTCCACTCATGTGCATGTTAAAGGTATCTCCTAGGAGATACCTTCAACATCCCCTTGAATTTATGAAAATTCCCTTGAAGTATCTCCTATTATATTCCTTTAAGGTCCTTATAATAACTTCATGGGTAATTTTAAGGTATATCCTAGGAGATACCTTGAAGGAAAAATCCACTCTGGTGTATGTTTTAAAGGTATATCCTAGGATATACCTTGAAGTTATTATTAGGCCTTTAAATTTATCATGCAATAGTGCTTTAAAGGCAAAGAAAAATTCCACTTATGTGCATGTTGGGAGATACCTTCAACATCCCCTTAAATGTATGATAATTCCCTTTAAGGTATTTCCTAGGATATGCCTTCAATGTCCTTGTAATATCTTCATGGGTAACTTTAAGGTATCTCCTAAGAGATACCTTGAAGGAGAAATCCACTCTTATGAATGTTTCGAAGGTATCTCCTAAGAGACACCTTGAATGTATTACAATTCCATTTAAGTTATCACCCAGTAGTGCCTTTAAGGTCAATAAAAACTTCACTCATGTGCATGTTGAAGTTATCTCCTAGGATATACCTTAAACATCACATATAATGTGTTACAACACCATTTGAGGTATCTCCTAAGATATACTCTTGTCTCTCAAATCATACACCCAAAATAAAAAAGTTGATTTGTAGACACAATGGGAAGCTCCAAAGTGTGGGACCTAAGGCTCTTTGAGATAAACCTTTAGAAATGGACCAACTTCCCTTACAAACTCAATGTATTAGGTTTAATAATTACATGTAGATGTAAACTACATAGAATGAAATGACCTACAACTAAACTACTCTCTTCATCAATGAAAAGGGAGTGAAAATAAACTAAAAATAACAAGAGGTGATGCACCAAAAGTTCATAGATCTTCCCTATCTACTATTAAACAACACACTAAAAGTTATAAAGATGGATTTTATTGATGTATGTTTTATACACACCCCCATATAATTTTACGATGTAACCTATAATATTTTAAGATCACTAAAGTAAATCACTCAAATGCATTAGTCACAAGGTATTTTATTTTATAACAACCTATTGGTGGAATATTGGTGAGTGGTACAATGTTTTTACCATGAATAGAATAGTTTTGATTGAACCTAGATATAATTGTATTAGGTGGAAAGATGATTATTCTAACTAAGGTGTGTAGGATCTCAAAAAAAAACTCAAAAAAGAGGGAAGAGTAGGGCAAAAAATAAGGCATATGGATTTCCTAGGATAAAACCCTTTAAAACTAACACGTGAAATTAAGTAGGTTTGCAAGACTTGAAAGAAGTGTAATTTGAAAATTTGAAAATATGAAGACCATTTGATAATACATAAATGCCAAAGAATAAAATTTATTGATGTACAAATGATAAATGCACAATTCTAATTGATGAAGTGTAGAATGTAAATGTAGTATATTTGAAGTGTCAAAGTTATTATAGAACACTAGTAATCAAATAAAGTATACTCAGACATGTAGAGATAAAGTTTGCCAAATTTTTGGACTAATATTACACATCTTCAATAAGGATTATGATTAACACGCAAAAGATATTCAAATCAACTATATCTTAAAATGAATGACTATATTTAAAATGGATAACTCATACAAAAATCTAAGCACTAATTTACCATAATAATGGAACATCTCAACTAATCTATATAGCTGGAGAAGAATCAAGATTTACACATAAATACAAAGTCAAGAAAATCTCTATCAAATTTCCTATTAGTCTGAACAACCAAAATTATCCTTTGTTTGGGACCGATAAGTTACATGTATTTATAATCTACGGATAGGAAGGCCTCATCTTTTCAGGATTCACCTAAAATTATAAGTCTAAAAATAGAGCCATAGGTTCAAGATAATGAAAAGGATGCATGCATAATGAAAGTGTATAAACATAAACTCTCTAACAAAAATAAAATGTGTATGTACAATAAATAGATTAGAAATTATAGTACCACATTAAATTTACATACACATACATAATCATCTCAAATCAATGAAAAGGATGCATGCATAATGAAAGTGTATAAACATAAACTCTCTAACAAAAATAAAATGTGTATGTATAATAAATAGATTAGAAATTATAGTACCACTTAAAATTCACATAAACATACATAATCATTTCAAATCATGGTGTTGACATGGTACCACTAGCTAGAAGAGTTGAAGAAGAAAATGAATTGTTGTGAAAGTAACTATGGGTGAAATGAACACCAGACTTGTGTGATTTTGAATTATTGTAAACCTAGAAGACTAAAAGTCCTAAGCTATTATAGAAACACTTTGATCTAGTTGAGTAATCAAAAATAAAGATGAAGCTTTATATTTATCTTTAAGTTGCTCTAATTATGCACTCCTACCTCAAATTATGTGTTTAAAATTAAGTAAGGAAAAATTAAAAATTATATGTGCTTCAACAATTAATCTACTTCACTCTTCCTCCAGGATATTAAATCCATCTATTGAGGCTTCAACTTGAGTTACTCTATTCTTAGCAAAATTGACTAGTTGTAAAACCTCCTCATTAGTTCTATAGATGGTTTCCTCCCCCTCTTATTAAAAACACTTGTTTCTGCATGAAGGAGGTTCCCAAAATTACCCTATTAACCAACTTTCTAGTAGGATTAATTGGTTGAGTGACCCTTGTATCTACTAAAATTTCTAAGGACTCATTCTCATTTCTGGTAAAGAGTCCTAAAAATGCCTTCATTTGATTATGCCAACTGAGAGGCATCTCTTTTATCAATAACATAATTTAAGCACCAAGATACATACATACTAGACATTAAATTTAAATGGTTAAAATAATTAGTCCTTGAACAAAAAATCAATAAATTTAACCTCTTTTCTAAATTTTTCATCTGACACCACAATTTGGTGTTGTTACCTAGTTAGATTGAGTAGATACTCTGGAGGCTCACATATTATAAAAAATATCATACAACTTATTAGCTACACTATACATATGAATAATAATTTCTTGAGGGGGATGGTTGATTTACATTTTTTTCCACATTCTCAATGCCTCCTTGATACTCTAGTGTATTTATTTCAAGGTTACCCCTGTGGAATCAATGAAATCATTGAAGTTCTTAATAAATTATATAGGGTCCCCTAGGTTCTTTTTTGGTTTCTTTACATGAGGAAAAATATTTTATCTCAAATCAAAATCCATCTCCTCACCTATACCAAGGTGTAATACCTTAATCTTTATCACCCTCTAAATTATCCCCCTCTTCTTATCAAACTAGGTGGAAACTATGGGAAATTTAGTTATAACTAGATTTTGTCTTCAATCCCTAGCTTCTTGAATCTCTTTCACCCATTGAGAAACTATGAAAACCCATGTTTCTTCCATTAGAGTTGCACCTTGAGATGAATAAGGTGGAAGAGTAATAAGAGGAGGTGTAATTAATAGAGGCAATATGTAATTATTAATCTGAGTGGGAAATAGGAGAGGATGGTGGACAATACTCTCTCATAGAGATGACTCTCTTATTAGCAAGACATCAGCTATATATATGACCAAACTAGGGGTTCTCTCCACTATCATTGTGGTTGAGGATACTAGTGAAGCATATGGAATGGGAAATCTTGTTTGAGAGAAATTTATTTTTGAAAAGGGTGGGATTTGAGGATCACAAATAGATGGAGTTACATGGTCTTCAAAATGGACCCCCTTTTTTGGGGTCTTTATTGACTAAAGGGAAAGAATTGATGAATCTTTAGGAGTAATAAATATAAAACCTTGAGATATAATAAAATGTAGACTTATAGCTGGGATTTTAACATTGATAGATGAAGAAATAGTAGAAGATATTACCTCAAAAATTATTTGGCTTGATTAGTTTTTGAGGACTTGTTGCTCTCCCAGACTCTAGACTTTGGCTTTCTCAAACTCTACCTCTTAATCATATAGGTGAGTCTATTAAATTTTTACTTGATATAATTCTTTTGTTTCCTCATAAGCATCTTCTTCATATTCATCATATGGGTAATTAACCAATGATATGAGTTTTATTTATTCTTACATAAGTAACCCTACGTGAGTTTCACTTTCATTTTATTTCTTAGTTTCCTATGATTTTTCCATTTCAAGAGACTCCTCGATAGTAGATAGACCAATACATCGTCTTTCTTAAAATGTATTGTTCTTAGTTGGATTAGGATAATCCTTGGGATTCCTATGGTAGGTGACAATGGGGGAGTGGAAGGTGGAACAGAAGGTGACATAGCTAAAGGAACAATAATGGTTGGAGGCATTATTCGAAATAATGGTTAAGGTATGGTAACAATTATTGTGGAGGTTAGTTTAAAGGTGTTTGGAGGTGAAATTGTAGATGTAATTTTTGTAAAGGTATACTCACTAATGGATGTACATGATGAATGGATGACCATAATAGATGTGGGAGAATCAAGAATAGTTGGAATGGAAGATAGATAAGCTTGCAAGAAATCAATAAGAATCACCTAGGCCATAGTTTTTAGGGGGAAAGGAGTCATCAAAAAACTAATATTCCTTAGTTTGCCTAAAGAAGATAATAAGCTATATCTTATATTTGGTATTCATAATAATTGAGTGCTAAGATCTATTATCAAGGAAGGGACTGAGGGACATTGGAAACCCCTTAGAATATCCATTTTAAGTTGAGGATTAGATTCCATTTAGACACCTAAGTCAGTCAGTTACTCATTTGTAGGCTATTATATAGGATAAGGAAGTTGATCCTATTGATTAGAGACATGAGGCTAGGATGGTGGCCACTACTGATTCCATGCCTTCTTAGATTATTCCTTGGTATCCTAAAGATTATACTATAATTCCTTAGTTCAGACCATGGACATTAAATTATCCTTCATATTCTTCCATATAATTGAACCATCATGCACATTCTAAAATATGGGTGCATGGTCATACTCCTCATGCCCATAAGAAACATGCACCTTCTTCTTCTCATGAATCTATTGAAGTTATCCTCTAAATATTTTCCTCATATCCCATTCTCTAAATGGTGCCAATTTCATATTGTAATTATCCATACTTTTTTGGCCTAGTTGAAATGTGATCTGAACACACTATATTTAGTTGATGCTTATGGGAGTCTTCAAATAATAATATAGATGCATCTAGCCTAGTTACTCATCAATAATTTTATGAAATTGTAAATCTATTTATTGTTCAAAAATCTTATCTAGAACATGGTGTGGTATCAATAAGGGAGAAGTCATTGCCCATTTAATCTTAATTACAGTAACATATTGATAAAACAAGTAGTCTCCCCATTTGTGGAGTGTCCTCAAAATGTTATTAGACAACTTGGGAATAACTTTTTATTGATTTAATGATATATTCGAGGGTAAAATTCATTTTATATTTTTTCAGTTTCATACATATATCTATGGATGAACATAAATGAATGATTTTCACTAGTTCTATTAGACACATATTCTTCTAAGGGTTGCCATACCATATATTTTGTAAATAGTTCCCATAAAAACATATAGAAAATAGGACATCATGTAAAAACAACCATTTGATGGCCTTTAGTCTAGATAAAACATTAGTACTTCAATCTAGCATAGATAATTTCTCTTAGTACAACCAATTAATCATAGGTAAACAAAATGTCTAACAATAGAAACCACACAACCTAAACATATATAATATTGGGAAATCCATATAGTCTATTAAATAGATCCATTTCTATCCTAACCCTAGCCTTATTTTTAATGATTCAATTATATGTAACACCCCCTTTTTGAATCAATTTTTGGCCTCGAGAAGCCACTCTTTCAATTTCCCCTCTATACTATTTTTATCAAGCCAAACATTAGTTGAGCTTTGACTATAGGTTGTTTTAGTGGAAGGTAACCTAAGATAATTCTCAAAATATATACCTAAAATTTGCCCATCCACTTTATTAATTTTCTAAATATATAGACAATCCTCAATAAAATTTCCATTGAAAAATAGATCTCTGAGAAGGTCTATTCATGGCATTACCTCTAGTTTCATAGCTACCTGATGAATACCCTACACCTTGATGGTATAAAATCATAAATGTACTTATTTTGGGTTGGTGAAATTATATCCTAAGCCAGGTATGACATTACTAATTCTACCTAATCCCATAATGTTAAATAATGGTGGAATTTGAAATCTCAAGCACTTTTATCAAACACTATATCAGTGTACCTAGTCATGCCAACAAAATCATATAAAGGATTGTTTATAATTTTATGCCATTCCTTAACTAGATGTGTGGATCTCATTATATCAAAAGGACTAGTTCAAATTCACAAACACCTCTAAATAATTAAGGCTTTTGATCATATGAGAGCTTGAATATGTAGTATTCAGTTCAGAGTAATGGCTAAGTGAATTCCTATTTGACATATATTTTGAATATTTCATTCACAAGATTTGAACATTAAATGTATTCATTCAACATTAATTGATATGATGAACTTTTGGTTTAAATTCCCACTTCATTATGAAAATCCTAGTCAACTTTAGTGGGTTTTATTACTTGGCATATGATAAACTTTTATTAACTCTGAATGTTCAGTCATCAACTTTGAGACAACTTTCAATGATTATTACTACATACCCATGGTCGGTTCTTCTAGATGATGACAAGTGTCAAATCCTCATTAATCCATGGATTCATACCTTTCACTGCACTTGAACCTTCCTTCTTGAGTTGATGATATCATGACATGTGTTGAGGTCTTGGAATTTTAGAGATAATGGATGTTTAGGGCATTATACCACATACCAAAGAACTATTTAGTCTTATGCAAGGCTATTTTGATGAAGGAATGCTAAGTGTGATACATTTATGGATCCAAGAGTAATAAAATATGATGTACAAAGCCTTTTAACTTTAAACCTTGTCAATGAACTAATAAATTTTCCATGTCTCTTTAATGCCTTTCAAAATGCTTAAAAATTATGTTTATTTGTAATACCTTCATGGGTTATTTGAGGTTATCTCTTAGAAGATACCTTGAATCCACTATTATGCATGTTTGAAAGGTATCTCCTAGGATATACTTTAAAGGTACCCTTGAAGATATTACAAGGAATTTTAAAGTATCACCTAGTAGTGCCTTCAAGGTGAAGGAAAATTCCACTCCTATACATGTTGAAGGTATCTCCTAAGAGATACCTTAAACATTCCTTGAATGTATGACAAATCCCTTTGAGGTATTTTTTATGAGACCATTTTAGCAAAGGGATTCCAAGTGTCATACATTTGACGATCTCTAATTATCAAAATATGGGTTGGAAATCATTTTAATTTTATTGAATAATGTTAAAACCTCCATAATACCTTCATGGGTAGCTTGAAGGTATATCCTAGGATATACTTTGAAGGTATTATAAGACCCTTTAAGTAGTGCCTTCAAGGTGAAGGAAAATTCAAATTTCCATTGATATGGGTCTTATGAAACAACTAAAGTTTAAACAAGTTAGCCTCTAACATTTTAAAATCTCAGTGGAGGTGAAATCCACTTCTAGTCATGAGTTGTAGGTATGGGTTAAACAACCTTATGGTGGAATAGCAATCAGAGCATGCATGTTGTTAACCAAGTTTGCTTGTGGTGAAATGAATCCTAGTGGAGAAATCAAACCTAAGTGGGTGATATGGATGGGTGATATCTAATCTAGAGTGGTTAGATCTCAGTCGAATAAAATTAAAAAGGAAGGATAGAGAAGAAAATAAGGTTTTATGATCTCAAATCATTAATTCCTAGGTTATATTCTTAGTAGAAAAATGCTCTTAAAACTAATGCTTACTAATTATAGTTATTTCATAGCTATATTTAAACACAATTATGAATCTTGGGTAGGGATGATATTGGAAACTTGATGGTCTCAATTGAATGTTTCTTCCTTTAGATTAGCTCTTTTATAAATTTTATTTTAATGTTACAACTTGGACCAAGAAGGCATCTAAGGTATATATGGCACACACTTATAAAAATATACCAATCAAAAGCATTCATACACACTAAGAAAAATAACACAGTCTAAACCAATTACTTAACAAAATATACTAACTTTCAATAACATTTACACATCTAAAGCTAGCATATAATGATTAAAATAATTAAGATATATCTATAGATTTTTCACACTTAAAATTACTATATTATAACAACCAAAAAAACAAAACTTAGAATCACATAAGTGGAAGGACAAAACACCAATGCAATTGCATGACATTAAAAATTTTATTTCTCTTGTATTGATCAAATCTTCCAACCATTTCAAATGAAAAATTACATTGATATATAAAATTAGCAGTGGGGGCCAGGGGGTGGGTGCGGGGTGAGGGGTGCCCACCTCAACATCCAAGTGTATGTAAACTCATAGTTACATGTTGTTAGAACCTCAATTCTAATTTTAGTCTAAAAATTGTATGGTTTTTCATGCATATGTCAAATTACATTTATGTCAAAATTAGTTAGTCTATGAAATGCAACATGTGAATTATTATAATAGTTTAGGAAACTTTACATTGAATATTTTAATTGTAATTAAATTTTGAGTAAATTTTGCATGTATAAATATAAAATTAGACTTCTTCTCAAGGTTTGACTAGGTACTTGCATTGCTAATGAGGTTATTAGAGAAACTAAAATGGACACTCTATATTGAACTGGGAGCTGATATGTTGGCATTATTATTTGATTTCAAATCATGATAGTGCTTGTGCCCAATGTCATATTGATATCTGATTATATCCATGTTAATGAGTGGAAGCCTATGCAACCTATTCAATTGCCCTAATATCCTTACATGTTCAAATTTGGTAGTCGTGAAGTTAAATATAAAGATATCAACTTAAGTGAACCTATTTTTATAAAAATTGAGATCTACCTCTATGTCTTCTATGGTCTTATTTTGTATGACTTAATTGAATTTTTTTGAAACTTATTTCAAGAGCTAGTCAAAATTGGCCATACCAATGAGTTTTCATGTTGAATACTTGGCCTGAGAAAGCTTCATCTCATCCAAAATTTTCCAAGAGTGAGTCTCATGTTTTAAATACTTTAGCATTACTACCTCATCCACCTCAACCTATTTTCTAGCCTCTTGTGTTCCGATGGCCACTAAATTAAGGGCATTGGTAGCCTCTATTGGGTGAATATTTTGTTGACCAGCTAACTGGTGAGTAAAATAGGTCCTATCACCATAGCAGTAGGGAGATTGATTAGCTAGATGTGTAGGTTTACTACATCAAAAGGCGATAAATCTCTCCTCTCATCAAGGGGAGGTTCCCTATTAAGTATATGAAGCTATATAATATATATATCTAATATATATAAGCAGAAAATAAGACACAAGGGTAGGACAAACCATCCATCTCTCTTTTTTTAAGAGATGATGCTAAAAAATAGAGGATAATTCTTGGGAAACACTGAAGGCACTTCCCTTCTTTCAGAAGTATTCTTCTAGGAAACAACATGAGTCCTTTCAAGGAGCAAGCAACCAGTAACCAAAGTACAAAGTAACTAGCAATATAAGATGCAGCACAAAGTCTCTACCTTAATTGCCCAAGAGAGAGAGATATGAAGAACAATGGGGGCACAAAGTCATCCCAAGGTCCTTTACACAGGAAAAAGAAAATATAAATACACTGAAAGTACTTGTGGGGGCACAATGTCATCCCACAGTTGGTCGTTAGGACACCTTCCTAACCACTTCCACTAGTTCTACTTGTTATATCAGATAAACAAGAACACTTCTAGGAAATAGAAATACGAACAATTTCCTAAATAACACATGATATTTCTAACACAAATTTTGAAAAGGTCACTTGATTTCTTATTCAAATGAAGAAAAATAATTAACAATCTAAGCTCAAAGCCTCAGTAAATGCCTTTCAATTTGGGTAGAGTTTTTGCTTCTATAACAAGAAAAGATCCCTATAACAATTAGAGAGATTACAATATATAGAGGTTGAGAGAGGTTTAGCATGTTTATCCCATGGAATAGCTCATGCTATACATGCCATGCTTTCAATGCACTTTTAGTTCTATATTTTAACTCGACTGTCATCCCCTGGAACTGGATGATCCTCTTTGTTTCCTCTCTTGATTGCACCATTGTTCACTTTGCCTTTATTTCCAAACAAGTTGTGTCTTTTAAAGGCTTAAGAAATCCACATCCACATTTCTAGGTTCAAGAGGTCTATCAGATCTAAACACTATGTTGATACTCTAGATCTTTCGTATTGTTTCCTTCACTTCACAGTGATTAGGGCTCTCACACTTAAGTCTACAAAAATCAATAGACACTTCATTGCCACCAATTTAGTGTCCTCAAGTCTGCTATCATTTGAAACCCAATAGCTAATTAAGTGCCCCTAATTTGATGGCTATGGGTCGGTCATCCTTCTTGGCAACTCCTTTTCTAGCTATTGAATTAGGTCCTTAAATTGCCTCTTTATTCTTTGGTCACTTTCTGCTAAAAAATTGACACATGGCAGCATCCACTTTAAAATAGGTGAGGACACGCGGTAGCTTATGCTGCTCTTAAAGGATTTAGAAACATTTTTTATGAGTCCAATGGAAGATGACACGTGGAAATCTTTATTGTGCTTTAGCGGCCTTTAAAAACACTCAGGACTTATTTTAGATTCATGTGGATGATAACACGTGGTGGTCTCCACTGTGCTCTAAAAAATTCTTAGGAGAAGCTTATTAACTTGTTCAAAACTCAAACACAGACATGTGTCACTCTTTGTAGAGTTATAAATGAACAGGTGGCAGCTTCTGCTTGTCTTTGGAGAGTTAGGTGGATGATGACACATGGAACATTTCACTTTCTTTATTAGCTCAGTGGGGCTCCACCATAATCTTTATGAAAGTAAGAAGTAGGAGGGAGAAATTGTAGAGATTGACACTTGTCGGCTTCTGCCAAGCTTTTGTAAGGGACACGTGGCACGTTTCATGACTTCTTGAGATTTAGATAAAAACCTACATAAAAAAGAAATACATGTGTGTTAAAATTTGGAACTATTAAAACTTCAAAGCTTTAGATGGAGACACTTGGAGGCTTCTAACAATATTCAATAGGGACATGTGGCATCTTCTATTGTGATTAGAAACAAAGTGCAATGGAGCTCACCAAATGACATGTGGCAACTTTCACTTGACTCATTCTTTTTAGGGTGCTCCTTTGAACCATTTTGATTGAACTGATCGATTAAGCCAACTTTGGTTCAATAGTTCATTCCTTCCTTGAAGCTTAGTCTTTTGGAAAGCTGATGAACTTACCAAAGTGGTTGAGTGTCCTGCTGACATCACTGAATGGTTCAATCTGGCTGAAGTGCTTAACTCATTTAACCTTGTCAATGATGTTGAACCTTAAACCTATTGAAATATTGAACCAAAGTGGTTCAAGGTTTAATAGTTCAATCTTCACTTAGAAGCTTGCCGATGAGCCCACTTTTTGGTTGAACTAAGGCATTGAACCAATCCTGAAAAGGCCCAAGTGTTGGAAACTCACCCCTTTTGATTGAGCTCATCTGAAGAAGCCATTGAAACAGTTGAACCTACTCATTTCAAGCATGTTGAGTCTATATATTTCTATAAAATCTTGAAAAGTGAGGAACTTGAAAGCTCAAAATAAATTTTGAAAAGGGAAGAGGCAAATTTGGTCTTGCAAGACCAAAATGGCTCATACATTGTCCCAAAAAGAGTGAAATTTTTTGGGGGTGACAACAGCTGGCTCCTATTGGGGAACTTCCTTTAGATGAGAACTTGGAATAGCTGAGGTAAGTAGAAACTAGAATCTCTAGTGCCTTGAAGTGTGCCATTAGGCTACAGAGTCATGCTACCCAAAAAGAAAGGTGATAAAAATGAACAACAATGAAAAGCACAAAAAGAAACAATAACTAAAAAAAAATACATATGTACAGAGAACTTCATCTGATACTTCAAGAGTTTGAAGTGCTTCAAATGCTGTCCATTATGTGGCAAAGAAAAGGGTGTGCCATCTTGATATTTCAACAGGAAGCTATTTTCACCTTTGAGCTCATGGATAGTACAAGGGCCTCTCCATAGGGAATCAAATTTTCCATGCATTCCCTTTGGTTCTCTTCTCTTGTCCCATAGCAGGACTTGATCTCCAATTTGGAAATATTGGTTCTTTGCTTTTTGGTCAAAGATTTTCTTCACCAAGCTTTGATGGACTACGATTCGGTCTGCCACTGTAATTCTCTGCTCTTCTAGCTCAGTCAAGCACATGATTCTCTTATCAAGGGCACTTTCATACATTTAATATTCAATTACCTTGAGCAATTTTAATTCTATTAATTCCAAGGTGATTGGTATCTTAGCATTGATACCATAAAGAAGTTGTAAAGGAGACATACCAATTACCCTTTTGGGTGTAATTTTGTCTGCCCACAACGCATCAACCAATGCTTTGTGTCATGTTCTTTGGTTGTCATCAACCAACTTATTGATGATAGTCACCAGGTTCTTATTACTTGATTCAACTTGTCCATTCCCTTATGGAAAGTAATCAAATGAGTGGGAGAGTGTAATTCCATAGTATAAATAGAATTGGGTGATCTCCTAAGAAGTGAAACAAGCTGCATTGTCAGTGACAATCTTAGTTGGGACCCCAAACCTAGAAATGATGTTCTCTTTTAGGAAATTGCACACTACTTCTGAAGTAACATGTTTGGTTGGAATTGCTTCCACCCACTTGGTGAAGTAGTCTATGGCTATGAGGACATAATCATGTCTAGTGCTTGAAGATGGGTTTACAGCACCAATAAAATTGAGGCCCCATTACTAAAATGGTTCTTCTATGAATACTGAATTGAGAGGCAGGGCAACTAACTTGGGTCTTCCAATTAACTAATGGCATAGTTCACATTTCCTTACCCACTTGTATGCATCTTGAAAAAGAGTAGGCCAGTAATATCTAGACCAAAGGATCTTATGGGCAGTCACAGGAGTAGAAAAATGTCCTCCACAGGCCCGATTGTGGAAGGATCTCAAAAGTTGGCTTTGTTGCTCCTTATCCACGTAGCGAAGGAACACTCCATCAAGGCCCCTCTTATATAGGCCATTATCCCAAAGGATGAAATTTTTTGCTTTTAACTTGATGGTCCTTCTCTCTTTATAAGATAGGTGAGCAGGACATTCACCATAAGTAACGAAATGAGTAATACCCTTATACCACTCATAAGTTGTAGAGATAAAGAGGATTGTTGTCACTTCTACTTCTTCTAATTTTTGATGCTTTATTCCTTTTGGCTTATTGTCAGAAATTTATTGGCATAAGCCTTTTCCCCAAACCACCTTTGTTGGTTTGATGAGTAGATCAAACTCCTAAATCTTTGTAACTCAATTGCCTCTTTTCAGTCCCAAAATCCTGCTGAGTTAGTATGGATTTGACTATTGTGTCAAGAACCAAGGTAGTAGTACATGAATTCAAGATGTAGAAGCAGAAATGCTTTACCACCTTCACCACTACATAATCATGCTTTTACATATTTGAGTACTTCAGCTCATGAGCTTTGAGAGAATAGCTCATGAAGGAAATGGGAGACTCCATACCTTCTTTATTTTGTTGAATCAGAATCATTGAAAGCATGTGTTCTAAAGCATAACTATACATGGTGAACTCTTTGTTATAGTCTGGACAAACCAGAATTGGGGTGTGGGAAATGGTAGTCTTGATATATATAAATGTTGACTTGCCTCCATTAGTCTAGCTGAAGGTGGGCTTTCCCTTCATCATGTTTACAATATGTCTAGTCTTCTCAGCAAACTCAGGGATAAACCTTCATAAGAAATTCACCTTTCCAAAGAAAGAGTAAATATAAGTCTTACTTGTAGGCAAGGTAAGCTCTTGGATAGACTTGAATCTATCTGAGTCAATTTTAATGCTTCCTTTGGACACAATGTGTCTGAGAAGTTTTCCATCTATTACTCCAAAAGTTGACTTCTTGGGGTTCAAGGAAATGTCATTCTAATGGCAGCATTCCATCACTTGTTGCAAGTGGTGCAAATGATCTGGGTGATGCTTAGATAAAATAGTCAAGTCATCAAGATAAACTATAATGAACTTACCCATCTCATCCTTGTAAGTGAGGTCCATTACTCTTTGAAAGGTGGAACTAGTGTTTATCAAGCCAAAAGGCATTCTCTTATAGGTGAAGGTGCCCCAAGGTGTGGTGAACGTAGTTTTATGCTAGTCTACTTCACCAACTTCAACCTGATTGTATCCTAAGAAACTATCTAGCATTGATAACATCTCTGAACTAGTCACTATCTGAAGCACTTGATCCATGATTAGAAAAGGATAGTTATCCTTCAAGGATGACTAATTCAAATTCCTAAAATCCACACAAAGGCAAAATTTGTCATTCTTATTCCTCACAGGCACTATGTTTGCAATCCATGTGGAATGATGGACTTGGAAAAATGATCCTAGTATTTAACATTTTTTATATCTCAGACAAAATAGTACCTGATATCTTTGGATTTTACTACTTGGGTTTTTGCTTTTAAGGCACTGAGTTAGCCTTCAGAGGAATGTCATGTCAGATTTCATCAGGCTTGAGTGACTTCAAGTCATCATAGGAGTATGCTAAAACATCCATGTACTATCTGAGTAGAGAAGTGAACTTGAATCTTTCCTCAAGAGTGAAACACTTCCCAATGTTCACCATCTTGGGATCTTCCTTAGTACCCAAATTTACTTGATCAAACCCCTGAGAGGAGTTTGTCTCTGTTTGTTATTATTTGATGAATCTTTCATGCTTATCAAACAATTTCTCAAGGGATACTCAGGCCTTTGGAAATCTTATTCCCTTTAAGTTATATGAACTCTCCATCAGTGCTTGAGCTTGATTCAGGGGTTGGTTCAGGCTCTTGAGGTGTCACTGCCTTTAAAATGCAACCATTCAAAACTATCCTTCTGCTCCAAGAAAGCAATTGATTTGGTTGGCATTGTTAAACACCTACCATTGACTAGCATTATCAGGTACACTTGGTCGAGAGACCAATTCAATAGTGTACCTATCTCCTTTGAAGTTTGAGTGGGGAACCAGAAGAGTGCCCAAGACAGCCAAAGCATCAGCTCTATCATTCAATTCTTTAGGGACTACAAAGATTCTAAAAGCATCAAAGTTTTTAATTTAGTCCTAGACTAGATTGTGGTAATGGTGAAATCTCTCATTTTTTGGTTTGATACAAGTTTCTTACCTAACAAACCACTAGTTTAACATCTCCTTTATCATGAAGAAGTTTGATACCTTTGTCTTGAGCATCCTTTAATCTAAGCAATAGGGACTCATACTCAACAATGTTATTAGTGTTTCTAAATTGCAACTTGTATGATGAAGGAAAAATATCTCCTTGAGGATATATCAACACAACCCTGGCTCCTGAACTGGTAGAGGAATAGCTGCCATCAAATTCAAGGATCCATACCTCATTAGACACTAATTTTCCTTTGGATTATTCCTCATTTTTAGGTGGAGATTCTTCCATAGTTATAGCTAAACTAACCTTCAGGTTGTCACCTTTGAGAGCTTCAATAGGTATTTCATGAACTTCTTTAGTGGACAAAATGTAGTTACCCATGCCTGAAGATTCAAACAAAATTTGAGCTTCAGGTGTTGATGATTGGGTGACCACATAATTTGTTTCCTTTTCAGGAAGAAATCTTTTCATGATGCCTTTGACTGGGATTCTTGTCTTAGACAAGTCCATGTTTAATTTGCCACCAACATCTTTACAAAAATTCTAGCCAAGAAGGATGCCATAAGATGCTGGGACGTCGATCACCAAGACAATCATCTTGATTCTTTTGTTTAGGAAAGCTGCAAATGCAAATTGGGTGTCCTTAATTTGCCCCAACAATGGTACTTCCTTCTTTTCCATGGAGAAACATCTAAAAAATGTCCTAGTCAGTGTAAGGCCAAGGGATTTAGCCACTTTGGCATGCATGACATTGTCCAAAGTTCTAGAATCAATGATACAATTATTTAGTTGATATCCATTTATTAATAGTGATACATAAAAAGGATCTATTTTCTTGAGAGTAGTAGGAGGAGCAATGACAAGATTGTTTGGGATAGACATGTTTGGGGGATCATGAGTTGTTTTCTTAGCTTCTTGTCTTGTTGGGATGTTTTGGTTCTTCACACATTGAACCAATTTATTCAACTGATCAGGGTTGGACTGTAGAAATTCAAATTTAGACATTTGAACTTTAGCTTTCTTTATATGATCAATAATGTCAAACATCTGAAATGAGCTAGGAATAGAGGATGGGAGCTCATCCTTTTGATTCTTGGCAAAAGGAGAACTAGACTATAGATTTGAAGTAGAAGGTGTAGGGGTATTTGGTGTACTTACCTTTCTTGCAGTCATTAAATCTTTTGGCGAGAAGGGTAGAGTACTTCCATGCTTAGCAATTGAGATTGCCAGTTAAGTTCACTCCATCTTCTCTTTATTAGCTTCTTGAGCTGATTGGTTCTTAGACTGAGTGAACACAGCTTATGATCCCTTGGTTGCATTACCTTCACTTTTGGGTTCATCTTGATAGTTTAGGAAACCAATATTGGAGTCACCAGCTAATTTTTATTCTTCCTTAGTGAAGAGATTAGCATCATCTTCAAGGTTCAACTCAAGCTGGAATGAGAAACCTAAGTCAGCTTCAAGATATCTAATCATTGAGTTGGTTGGAGGTGCTTCAATGGTAAGGTTCCTCTGTGGAGGAGGAAGATGATTTGATTACCCTTGACCCCTAGTAGCATTACTTTGGTATGTCTAATTCTGTAACATTCTCCTTGGGATATCTCTATATGTAGGAGTAGATGATGTCCCTTGGGCCATTTGTCTTCTGAGAGCCAGCAATTCATTTGCCAATTTCTACACCATGGAATCAATAATGGTTGTAGATGAGTAATCAGAAGATGAAGAATATTTACATCTATTTAGATCTCTGCTTATCTTCCCAGCTAGGATAAGGTCATCTTCTACCTCAATAGCCAAGTCCTAAGCTTCAACAAGGTCTATCTAGCTAGTGCATCTTAGTAGAAAACTCACTTCAGGCAGTTGTGAGTTGATGAAGAAACACTTGAGGTTTTTAGGGGTTGGCTAAGCAATTGTAGGGATCTTGTTCTTCAACTTATCAAATTTGGCTATGAAATCCCTCATCGGTTCATGAGGTTCCTTCTTCATCTATGTGAGCTAGGCCAAAAGGGCATGTGCATCTTCTACAAGTTTGAATCTAGATTCAAACTTGGCTTTAAGTGTGTCCCAGTCAGTCACTGATCTAGCATATAAATGGTAAAACCAATCCATATTAGTACCTTACAACATCTCTATGAACAATCTGACTGCCACATCCTCAAATTCCATGCCTATCACACCGCAGGCTATGCAGAAAGCTGTAATGTGTTCATCAGGGTGAACCTTTCCATCACTAAAGAATTTGGGGAAATTCTTCCTTGAACTACATGGAATCTCATGCAAGGATGGAGTAAGATTGAGTGGGCCAAAAGAGTTACCCCAGGGGCCTTGAACTGCCATAAGTGGATTATTGAAAGTAGGGATAACAAATTTGGGTGGTGTATGTATAGGCAAAGTTATGCTAATAGTGGAAAAAATAGCTCTGCCTTGTGTTGGTGACCTGATGTTGGTAGGAGGAAGACTCCTAGTTCATTGGAGGTGAGGTTGTGGAGGAAACAACTCAAAATTTCTCTACTACACCAACTCAAAAATAGGGTCAACAACACCTTGGGCTTTCTGGCTTCTAGTATAGCGTCAAGTTGCCAGATTATAGAACAAAAATAGGAAAGAATCGATCCTACTTTAGCCTAAAACTTGAGGCTTCAAACTGTATGCTCTTTCCCTAACAGAGTCACCAAAAACTATTGGGTGAATATTTTGTTGATCGGCTAACTAGTGAGCAAAATAGGTCATATCGCCAAAGCAGTAGGGAGATTGATCAGCCAGATGTGCAGGTCTACTACATCAAAAGGGGATAAATCTCTCCTCTCATCAAGGGGAGGTTCCCTATTAAGTATACAGAGATATATAATATATATATATATATATATATATATATATATAAGTAGAAAATGAGACACAAGGGTAGGAAAAACCATTCATCTCTCTTTTTTTAGAGATGATGCTAACAAATAGAGGAGAAATTTTGGGAAACACTGAAGGCACTTCTCTTCTTTCAAAAGTATTATTGCAAGAAATAACAGGATTCCTTTCAAAGAAAAAGTAACTAGTAGTCAAAGTATAAAGTAACTAGTAATATAAGATGCAGCACAAAGTCTCCACCTTAACTACCCAAGAGAGAGATATGAAGAACAATGGGGGAACAAATTCATCCCAAGGTCCTTTTCATAAGAAAAAAATACAAACACATTGAAAGTACTTGTGGGGGCACAAAGTCATCCCTCAGTTGGTCTTCAGGACACCTTCTTAACCTCTTCCACTAATTCTGCTTGTTAGATCAGATAAACAAGAATGCTTCTAGGAAATAGACATATGAACAATTTCATAAATAACACAGGATATTTCCATCACAAAGTCTAAAAAGGTCACTTGATTTCTTATTCAAATGAAGAAAAATGATTAACAATCTGAGCTCAAAGTCTCAGTAAATGCCTTTTAATTTGGGTAGAGTTTTTGCTTTTATAGTAGGAAAAATCCCTATAACAATTAGAGAGATTACAATATATAGAGGTTGAGAGAGGTTTGGTGCATTTATCCCATGGAACAGCTCATGTTGTGCATGCCATGCTTTGAATGCACTTTTAGTTCTATATTTTAACTCGAATATCATCCCCTGAAACTAGATGATCCTCTTCATTTCCTCTCTTTATTGCATCATTGTTCACTTTTCCTTTATTCCCAAACAATTCATGTATTTTAAAGGCTTGATAAATCTACATCCATGTTTCTAGGTTCAAGAGGTCTCTAAGATCTAAACACTATGTTGATACTCCAAATCTTTCGTATTATTTCCTCCACTTCACAGTGATTAGGGCTCTCCCACTTAAGTTTACAAAAATCAACAGACACTTCATTGCCACTAATTTAGCATCCTCAGGTCTACCATCATTTGAAAGCCAATGGCTAATTGATTTCCCCTAATTTGATGGTTGTGGGTCTGTCATCCTTCTTGGCAACTCCTTTTCTAGCTATTGAATTGGGTCCTTAAATTGCCTCTCTATTCTTTGGTCACTTTCTACTAAAAAATTGACATGTGGTAGCATCTACTTTGAAACAGGTGAGGACATGTGGCAACTTCTACTGCTCTTAGAGGCTTTAGAAACATTTTTTATGAGTCCAGTAGAAGATGACACATGGCAGTCTCCGTTGTGCTTTAGTGGCCTTTAAAAACACTTGAGACTTATTTTAGATTCATGCAGATGATAACGCATGGTGGTCTCTGTTGATGCTAGAAAGTGCACCCAGCAGCAGGAAAGCAGATTCCTACCCTCTCCCCGCAACATGGAAACCCCTCTCTCTCCTATGGGATGGCGAAGCAGGAGAGGGGAGTCTCTAGATATGGGCTAGTTCCCTCTGATGTATCTTGTTTTTTTTAGGTAATACAAAATATAGGTATATAGGTATATACTCGAGGGGATGGAAAGGGAAAGAAGTGCAAGAAAGCAAACAGCCTACTCTAAAAGAGGTGATACACCAGAACAAGTGACCTTTCCCACATCCACTCTCAGGATCAGACAAAAAACATACATACACTCAGATCTGGCAAAAAAGACTAGGTCTCTGAGATGACAGGGAGGTTCTTATGGAAAGCACAAGAAAAGGGACTCACCAAGGTCCTGAAAGATACACACTGTAAGTGACCTCACTTGTTCCATACCTCCAGAATAGAACTCTACTCCTGGCAGCAGCAGACAGTGGCACTTTGTAGATCACAGGTTTGCTGGTGTTGAACCTGTGAGAGCATCAAGAGGTAATGACTGGACACAGATTAACATTCAATGCATACACTGAAAGATCCATCCAAAATAGAGGTAAAAACTATCTTTATTGATTCAGGTGGAAAATTTGGAGAGCAATGCTCTTTACAAAAGTGAGGAAGATATGAGAAATGGCTAAGTCTGTGTATTTATAGCAGAAGAGCCAAGAGGAGTTTCATTGGAAAGCATGAAAAACACTATTGATGACATCACAAGTCTGCCAAGGCCATGCTTGTTGCCTCGTTTTGTGTGCTGGTCTTCTCCTCCGGCGGTTGGGTAGGCTTTTTCTTGTGCACTGTAAATGAATTTTGCCGCCCTTGTAGTGGGCAGCGATTTTGCTGCCCTTTGAATGGACTTTATATAGAAAATCTGCCGACGTCGGCTGATAAGCTGCCGATGGCGGCCTAATTGCCGACGTCGGTTCGTGAAAGCTGCCGACATTGGCAGTATTATACTCTGGGTGGCAATTTCTCCTCCGCCGCCATGGGGCGGGGTTTTCCATTTCACCACCTTAGGGCGGAGTTTTCAAATTTGCCGCCATAGGCAGACTTTCCCATTTCACCGCCTTAGGGTGAGCTTTTCCATTTCATTGCCTTAGGGTGGGCTTTTCTGACTTTTGTGCCTATCGCTGTTCTGTCGACGTCGACAGTTCTATCGACGTCAGCTCATGTAGGGTGCCGACGACGGCAATATTGCCAACGTCCGTCGATGTCCATGGCCTCTTGTGTTGTGGGTGGCGAATTTGCCACCCTCTGCATATTTTTTGTAGGTGGCTCATTTTACCCACCCTTGTAGTGGGCGGCGATTTTACCGCCCTCTGCATTTTTTTTTGCCCTCTTTTTGCCTAAGTGTCGAATACTCTACCTTTTTTCCTCTTTCTCTCCTAGATGTTTGAAGACTGTCTTTCACTGCCTTTCGTGACCAATGCTCTGCAACGGTGCTGTCGAAACCTAAAGGTGGATATTTCAACCCGAAATGACTGGCCTATGAAGCAGGTGTAGGAGGTGACCGAGATTTTGCCTGAGGGGCAAAATTGGGTCAACAAATTGGCGACTCATGGGGGAAGCGTGCCTGCTATGCTTAGAACCCAGTTGCCTTGCATATCCATTGGGTGCGGAGTCAGATGGTAACTTTGAAGCAAGTTCACAATAGTTTTGATAATCCTAGAATAAAAATATACAGAATTTACCCCCACTGCAAAGGGAAACACACAAGACTAAAAACAACTAACTGTGCAAACTGCACTTAGGGAAAATAGAAAAACAACTGAAAGCAAACTATTATGTACAGCTAACCAAGAATGTTCACATCCCTCCTGGATCGAAAGGAAACTTTCTTAAGTCCCCTTCCTGGTGAAGAGACTTATCATGACAGGCAAGTAGCTGAAAAAAATGAGATTTGGTGACTTGCTCTTCTTCCCTGTCACCTGAGTTGGCTGGAAACCGAGGGGATCAAAATCGAACATGCCTCCAATATATACTTAGTTTGATTGTTCTGGGAGGCCTGTTGGATGCTGGTCCTTCAAATCAATGCTCTCCACCAAGAAATCAATGGCTATCGATTTATCACCGTAAGCCTTCTGATCTGCATAATTCTTTTGCAATGTATCATGGTCTGATTTGTCTCCTTCTGCTTCGTTGAAAACTCTGTCAGACTCGTCCTTTATTTCCTCTTGGCCTTTTTGAAGAAATTTGACTGTAGTGATGTCTAAAAAGGGCTCACAAAATGATTGCTCATCCCACAAGACTTCACTTTCTTGTTTAAAGCTTATTTCTTCAAGGCATCCCTCAAAAAAGACAGACTTCTCTTTTTCCTCTTTGTTGATCAGGTTCTCTAGATTTTCAAAAACATTCCCCTGATCTTCCTCTAACTCAGGCTCTTCAATGTAATCATCCTCGTCAATATAGCAAGGAAGTTCATCAAACAAAAGAGAAGAGAGCTTACCATGCATTTGTTCCTTTTTGGATTGCTGAAACATCTGCATATACACAAGCCTTGTATCTTCTCTATTGCTGACAAGGTCTTCACAAGGAGCATCAATGATGATTTCTTCTTTGTTGTTGCTCACGACAACCTCCTGAGGGACTACGAATTGGATCTTTTGTTCCTCTCCTGCCTCTTGCAAAATAGGGTCTTCCTCAAGAAGGGATGAAGTGGAGAAAACATGTGGGAGAGGGGGCAGCCCTTGAGCTAGAATCAAATGATTCTCCTCCTTCCACTTGGTCAACACTTTATCAATATCAGGGGTGCCCTGATAACTCTCTTGGAAATGTGTGAGTGGGGTGTGTTCAGGCATGGAATGTGTTGTTTGGTCTAAACCATCCACCACACATTGGCTGAGGAAATTCTCTTTAGACTCCAACTCTGCAATTCTCCTACTCAGATTTTCTTGAAAAATATTTTCCTAGAGGCTGCCAGCATCATCATAGGCAGGCACAGCTTCAGCTTCCTCAAGGTTTTGAGAAAAATCTTACTTTTCATCCTCCTCTTTGCTGCCCCATGATTGCACTGTCTTCCCCCAATTCAGGATCTCTGAATTTGGATTTTGCTCCTATGAACAGGGAGTAACTTTGTTTTCCACAAGGACCTGAGGCTCTTCTACAAGGTCTAAAAAAATTAACCCCCTTTCAAGGAGTAGCTTCATCCTAGCCTCTAAGTCTTCAATTTGTCTGGCTAGGTTTTTCTGGAAGAGTCTTTCTTGGAGGTCGCTGGCATGATCCTCTTCAAAGCTCTGAGCTGGTCCTTGCCATTCCTTCCTCCAACTTGGAATTTGCACATCATGCTAAAAAACTTGGGGAGGCTGAGGAATGCAAGGAAAACACTGCTGGTGCATTAGAGGAGCCTTTATAAGAGGGACATGCTGGTTGGTAGTATTTTTCTCAATGGAAGATTCCTGATCTAAGGAGTTGAAAAGATTGATCTCCAAAGGAAGTTTTTCTGATATCCTCTAGTGTTGGAAGGCCAGGCGCACAGGTTTGAGAGGAGCAGTATTTGATGAACTGGAGTGAGCAAGTGCAATTTGGTAAAATGGATTTGGTGCAAAAGAGGGAGTTTTCTTTAGGGTAGGAGGGGGTACGCAAGGCTGGTTGCCTTGAATAGATGGATTTCTCTATTTTCTTACCTCCTCCTTCATGGACTGCAAGGCCTGTGCTTGTCTAAACAAGCACTCCTCTTTATACACCAGCTCTTGCTGATACTTGCACTGCTCTTCCAGCTTATCGATTTCCTTTGTCTGCCTCTCAAAATCCAATGCCATCTCCCTTATAGTTGCAGGGCAACTAGGAGAGCTACTTGAGGGGATTCCATAAATATTTTGAGTCTGATCGATATTATATGAAGGAGAACAAAATCCATTATTTTGTGTAAAAGAAGTATACATACAAGAAGTGGATGATTTTTGATGGCACCAGGCTGCTTAACCAGCAGATTTAACTCGGAGTTGCCAGATGCTGAAGAAACTTGATTTATTGTAACAAGACCAGCATCAGTCCTAAAACCTTACTGCGTTTAGAAAACTTGGGGTCCCACCGAGCGTGCCAAAACTGTTGACGCTAGAAAGTGCACCCAGCGGCAGGAAAGCAGATTCCTACCCTCTCCCCGCAACATGGAAACCCCTCTCTCGCCTGTGGGACGGCGAAGCAGGAGAGGGGAGTCTCTAGATATGGGCTAGTTCCCTCTGATGTATCTTGTTTGTTTCAGGTAATGCAAAATATAGGTATATAGGTATATACTGGGGGGGATGGAAAGGGAAAGAAGTGCAAGAAAGCAAACAGCCTACTCTAAAAGAGGTGATACACCAGAAACAAGTGACCTTTCCCACATCCACTCTCAGGATCAGACAAAAAACATACATACACTCAGATCTGACAAAAAAGACCAGGTCTCTGGGATGATAGGGAGGTTCTTATGGAAAGCACAAGAAAAGGGACTCACCAAGGTGCTGAAAGATACACACTGTAAGTGACCTCACCTATTCCATACCTCTAGAACAGAACTCTACTCCTGGTAGCAGCAGACAGTGGCACTTTGTAGATCACAGGTTTGCTGGTGTTGAACTTGTGAGAGCATCAAGAGACAATGACTGGACACAGATTAACATTCAATGCATACACTGAAAGATCCATCCAAAATAGAGGTAAAAACTGTCTTTATTGATTCAGGTGGAAAATTTGGAGAGCAATGCTCTTTACAAAAGTGAGGAAGATATGAGAAATGGCTAAGTCTGTGTATTTATAACAGAAGCGCCAAGAGGAGTTTCATTGGAAAGTGTGAAAAACACTATTGATGACATCACAAGTCTGCCAAGGCCATGCTTGTTACCTCGTTTTGTGTGCTGGTCTTCTCCTTCAGTGGTTGGGCAAGCTTTTTCTTGTGCACTGCAAGTGAATTTTGCTGCCCTTATAGTGGGCAGCGATTTTGCCACCCTTTGCATGGACTTTATATAGAAAATCTGCCAGTATTATACTCTGGGCGGCAATTTCTCCTCTGTCACCATGGGGCAGGGTTTTCCATTTCACCGCCTTAGGGCGGGGTTTTCAAATTTGCCGCCATAGGCAGACTTTCCCATTTTGCTGCCTTAGGGCGAGCTTTTCCATTTCGTCACCTTAGGGCAGGCTTTTCTGACTTTCGTGCCTGCCGCTGTTCTGCCGACGTTGACAGTTCTATCGACGTTAGCTCATGTAGGGTGCCGACGACGGCAATATTGCCGATGTCGGCCGATGTCCACAGCCTCTTGTGTTGTGGGTGGTGAATTTGCCACCCTCTGCATATTTTTTGTAGGTGGGCTCATTTTACCCACCCTTGTAGTGGGCAGCGATTTTGCCACCCTCTACATTTTTTCTTGTCCTCTTTTTGCCTAAGTGTCAAACACTCCAGCTTTTTTCCTCTTTCTCTCCTAGATGTTTGAAGACTGTCTTTCACTGCCTTTCGTGACCAATGCTCTGCAACGGCGCTGTCGAAACCTGAAGGTGGATCTTGCAACCTGAAATGACTGGCTTGCGAAGCAGGTGTAGGAGGTGACCGAGATTTTGCCTGAGGGGCAAAATTGGGTCAACAGTCTCCACTATGCTCTAAAAAATGCTTAGGAGAAGCTTATAAACTTATTCAAAACTTAGACATAGACATGTGTCACTCTCCATGGAGTTATAAATGAATAGGTGGTAGCTTTCACTTATCTTCAAAGAGTCAAGCAGATGGTGAGACATGGCACATTCTACTTTCTTTAATAGCTCACTGGGGGTCCACCATAGTCTTTATGAAAATAAGAAATAGGAGGGAGAAATTGCAGAGATTGACACTTGTTAGTTTCTGCCAAACTTTTGCAAGGGACACGTGGCACGTTCTGTGGCTTCTTGAGACTTAGACAAAAAATTGCATAAAAAAGAAATACCTATGCATTAAACTTCAAACTATTGAAAATTTGAAGCTTCAAATGGAGACACTTAGAGGCTTTTGATAAGCTTTAGCAGGGACAAGTGGCATCTTCCATTGCAATTAGAAACAAAGTGCAATGGGGCTCAACAGATGACATGTGGTGGCTTTCAATTGACTCATTCTTTTCAGGGTGCTCCTTTGAACCATTTTGATTTAATTGACCGATTGAACTGACTTTGGTTCAATGGTTCATTCCTTCCTTGAAGCTTAGTCTTTTGGAAAGCTGATGAATGTACCAAAGTTGTTGAGTGTCTTGTTGACGTCACTGAATGGTTACATCTAGTTGAAGCACTTAACTCTTTTAACCCTATCAATGATGTTGAACCTTGAACCCATTGAACTATTGAACCAAAGTGGTTCAAGGTTGAACAGTTCAATCTTCACTTAGAAGCTTACTAATGAGCCCCATTTTGGTTGAACCAAGGCGTTGAACCAATCCTGAAAATGCCCAAGTTTTGGAAACTTGCCCCTTTTGATTGAACTCGTCTAAATAAGCCATTGAAATAGGTGAACCTTCTAATTTCAAGCATGTTGAGTTTGTAGATTTCTATAAAATCTTGAAAAGTGAGGAACTTTAAAGCTCAGAAGAAATTTTGAAAAGGGAAGAGGCAAATTTGGTCTTGTAGGACCAAAATGGCTCATACGTTGTCCCGAAAAGAGTGACATTTTTTTGGGGGGACAATAGCCTCCAAAGGTGATATTGGGTTCAAATGTGCATATGGCTTGCCAATTGTGAAAATAAAACATAATTTTAGTTTATTTTTATTTGTATTCAAATAATTCAATAATTTTGTGGTATATACTATGTTGGGTGATAATTCTACCCTCATTGCACTAATGGCCTCAATGGTATAGTATAATATAGATGTTGTATTATGGATGTGCATTTTAATTTATGTTAGACCATGAACAATTTGTTTTTATTCTCTTCATTTCTTAGGCTCTTGTTCTATCTCTCTTCATGCCATTTATGTCCCTTCATATATTTATACTAGCACATATTTGTGTGTTTCCATGTAGGATTTCAAATCTTCTATATAGGGGGATTGCCCTAATTTTCCATCTTTTCTCTTGGTCAAAGTGAACATTTATTCTCTTTATTATAAAATGACCTCTCTACTAGTGTCATATGCCAGTTTATTATTTCTCGCCCTCTATACACTCCCTATGAATTTCTCAAAAACTATATTGATGGTGTATAATTTGGTAATCATAAGATTAGGTCCATTTTAAGCCCATGATTGCATATTTGTTTCCCACTATGGCAAGACTAGCTAGGTTGGGTCCATGGGTTGAGTGTCTAAGGTTATAGTCTCAACCATTATCTTACCTTATGTTTTCTTCAAAGTTTCCTCTATGAGGGGATTAGGGAGTGAAGGAAATATGCTCTTAAACTATTCCAGTCCATACTATGGTAGTGGATGGACTATGTATACTAGCCTTTTCTTATTCTTAGCCTTTGGAGTGGTTATCCCAGTTATCTCTTAGAAATATTGGGAGGTGAATTGGTAGACTTAACTATGTAAATGTAACATGTAATATATGAGTGTCTACTAATCCCTTCACCTTCTTTATGTATTTTCTCTTAATTTTTTGTGGGGTAGAGAAGTAGTAGAAGGGAATATATTAGGAGTGGATGTGGGAATAATAATTGGAGGAATAGCAATCGATGAAGTAGAAGATGTAAGGGTATAGGAGGGATCCTCTACCTTTGGTACTAATAGAGTTGGTTTAATAATAGGTTGAATAGGATTAACCTCCACTTTGGGAACCAAGAGAGGAGATGGAATAGGAGGGATGAATGAAATAGGAATAAATCAATTAATTACAAGAATAGAAACATGGTAAATAATAAGAGTGATATAAATTAGAGAGGGTGTTGGATCACCTAATGTTTGTTGATGTAATGATGCCTTGATTTTTAAGTCTTGGAGGCTCAAGACTTTTTCTCTTTGTAATTATGACTCATCATAAATATCCTCTCCAATTGCCTCTTGTGTAGATGGCTCCACCAAAGGTCCTCAATGGTTGGGATCTATGGAAAGGACTGAGGCCTTGATCTACTTGTATAAAAAGGGTGGTATTTATAGCTATAGAAGGATTAAATTGTGTGGTTGAAGTAATTATAAAATGAATATATAGCTTTAGATTCTAGGAATCCAAGAAGATGGGCTCATCCTTATTTCCTCCCAATGAGGTATATGACACCATTGGTTCCTTATTCACTTATTTAAATATTATATGGGGTGTACAATAATATTTCCCTTATTCCTCTACTAGAGAGTAGGTATGTTAGTCCAAAAATTAGATGTGTCCCATCCTTCAACTAATGGGAGTCTAGTTTGTGTCTCCTTTATGGAGAGGGAAGGATCCCCTTGAATGAGCTTTAAAAGGTCATATTTCATCTAAAATGATCATTCCATTTATAATACTTGATCATAATTTTGAGAGTTAAATAATAGTAATTTATGATCATATGTCTCATGTTGATATTTAATGGCCAACCCTTTGATGTGGTTTTTCACCTATCAATGGGGATCCTAGTCCTTATGTGGTAGTAAAGTCAAGGAGTAGTATTATCTATAGCTTTAATCTTCCTAGAAATGATTCCTAATGGTGAAGCACATTATTCCAATATTTAGGTGTGAGCCATGAAGGTAGTAGTTACTCTTGCTATGCATATATAAATCAATGCCCCAACATAGCTAGTAATATATCTCCTGCTCCACCATATTGTCTAGGACATACTTGTGGAGCCATAGAGGTGTAAGATTATGGACAATAACCTTGATTTTTGTATAGTTATGGTATATATATTTGTCTCCCATAATCATTAATGTATATGTGATGCTTTTTAATATCCTAGGAAAAGGGGATTCATAGATAGTCATCCATACCTATGGGTAAAAATCATCATCAATGCACACAATATTATGAGTTTACACATATATATATATATGCATGAAAGAATAATATTATCATATATTATTATTTATATAGTTTGGATATAGATCTAGAGTGATTCATTTATAATGTATATCATCCTTAGAACTGTATCAATAAAGTAAGTAAGACATCAGGTAAAAGTGTCCTCTTAGAGGCTTCTTGTCTTTATGTAAAATTTGTTCTCATAACCTTAATCCAATCAATTATAATAGATAAAAGGTCAATTATAAGATAATTAATAAATATAATATATATAACCATTCCATTTGGAGGATTTTAATGGTAGGGTATCCAAATATCATGTTAACAAGGCCATCCCAATCTGAATTCCATTTAAATTTTGTTATTAGGGTGGGGTACTTGTCTTTAAAGTTGATTGTATCTCTAAGGAGAATCCAAATAATAAGTGCCTTCTTGAAAAACTTCTCTTTATTCCATGCCACTACTCTATGTAGATCATAGGTGGTATCTGGGATGGGAAGAGAGAGTTACATTTCAAATGTTTTGCTAGAGATGCATGCTACGACTATCTTATGATAAAGGTGATGTAGGTACACTCCTCTCAATTTATTCCATTCAAAGAACAATTATTACAAGAGGTAAAATTAATTATAGCTTCATATTTGTGAAGTGTAGCCCTTGTATCCAAATTAAGAGAAGATCTATGGCCAATTGGTGCTAGGATATAGTCAAGTTCTCTTCATGTGTGTGTGTGTGTTGACCTATTATGTGGCATCCCATAGCATCGAGTAGTTGTTATATTATTTTTTAATATAATAGGTTAAATGAGTGTTTTTTTATACTAATTATAATTCTTGATGGTTAACCTTGAATGAGGGAGAGTTCCCCAAAATACCCTGGATGAGGATGTCATTGTTTTATAGTTAAGTTGGTACTAGTTTGAAATTCAATCACTCAGATCTTCTAAGTATGTTATTAATTAAAAGACACTAGTGACTAGGGCTCTATCAAATGAGAGTAAATTAATTCATAAGTTAGATTGATATTGAACGGGCACATTATTTTTTGAACTAGTTTGATATAGCTATAACATTTATTTCTAGTTTATGTGCCTTTAATTTCCAATGCCTATAACTTCAATTTATTTGTTTAATATGAACTTTTCCACCACATTTGGTATGTATTCCATGAAATAACTATTTTTGTGTAGTAGTATTTCCACATAATTTCTTTCTACCAAGTGTCATTTCATCACTTATTTGCCTTTAGTTTATCAAGTAATGAATCTTTTAGTAGTTAAAATCTAGGATTTAAGGTATAACATTATTTGTGACCATCCTAAATAAAATCTTTGAACATTTTCATCAAAAACCAAAATGTGCATAACTCTTCTATCGAGAAAAATCATCGAATACCTAAATGTGTTGGAGGCACCTTATGATCAATTTTTTTTAAAATCTTAACAAACACCCAAATAAACTTACGTATAAAATTAGAGACCTAGTTCTTGAAGAATAATGACTGAAGAGTAAGTTTTGAATAGTTATAATAGTTGATGAATGTAGCTTTGGTTCCCATACCCTAAATTATTTAATACTCTATGGGAAATATTTTCATTGATGTCAAAGGTCTAGCATTATTGGAGATAAAGGCCCCATATCATCTAATGGTCTTTTTAATGTTCATATCTTGGCTAATATGTGTTAATATTTATTTAATATTAATGAATATATTTTTGGCTACATAAATTCAAAAGAGGGCCCATGGAGAATTCAAAGAGTCACAAGGTAAAGATAAAAGAGGAATGGGATGCATTTTCCCATGAATATTCATATTGAGGAATTTCAAGAGTCACCAAGTGAAGATAAAAGTGGAAGGGCACAATTTCTCATGAAGGGACACTTTGAGGAATACAAAAATTCATTGAGATAAAGACAAAATGGGAAAGGACACATTTGATTATGAATATTCACCATGTGACTTTTCAAATGAAATAATTCAAAAGGTTATGAAAGCTTGGTGCCATTTTTATTGAGGATTTAAGGGTCACAAAGGGTGAATGCCAAAGTTAATTTGGTAAGCTATAAATAAAGGCTTGGGAAGCCATTTTTTATATGTGAGAAAGAGCATGGTTCATAATTGTTATATTTGTCTTAGAAGAGAGTAGGAGAGAAAAAAGATATAGTAATGTACTATCATTTATTGAGAAAACAACATTGAGGGATAGTTGTGTGGTATACACAATATGGGTTGGTACTTAGTAAAGGGGTTGGTGCTCATGAATAGTTGTTGTCTTGGTGCTCAGCAAAGGGGTTGGTGCTCTTACAAGTTGGTGCTTTTAAATATTGTAGTTTGAATTGGTAGTCATTCATATACTTGAGATTGTTTTCTGTGGTTTTTTCCACATTGGATTTCCACATTAAAATTTGGTCCTCTTTCTCTTGTGCGGTGTTTAATTTTTTAGTGTTATTTCATATCTTTAATGTATGGTTAAGTGGACTTTGATTAAGTAAAATTTTATAAGATATATGATATATTGATTCACCCCCCATTAATATATCCTATGATTAACAATTGGTATTAGAGTAGGTCTCTTTGGAAAGAGTTTAACAGCTTGAAGGTAGATCGGGGAAAGCACAATGGCCAAACAACTAAAGAAGGAGAATCAAGAGTTGAAATCTTTGGTCAAGGCTCTTAAGTAACATGTGTGTATCCTGGATTCTAAGTTGGATATAGAAGCAAAATAAGATAATATTTTTATTCAAGATCTTAAGAATCATCTAGAGGTTGAATATTCAAGTTTGAAATCAAGAGAAGAAGAGTGTAATTAGTTAAAGGTTGAGTTATGTTATTTAAAAGATAAATGTACACATTATAATAATGGTGAAAATGAAGATGCCTTCATAAGTAAAAGTAGAGATGATCAAGAAGAAGAAAATGATGAAAGTGAGGATGAAGCCAAGGTGAATCTGAAAGTAGAACTCATTTGTGCCATAGAATAATTAAAATCTCTTGATAAGAAGAATTGAATATTGAAGTACTAGATCGAGAAAAATGAAAAGGATTCAAAAGAGATAATTAAATATATAAAATCACACTTTGAAGAAGCCAAAAAAATGAAAAAATATCTAACAACATAGTTGAAAAAACTAAGTGAAGAGTATGAGAGGTATGTTATTAAAATTGCCTCTTTAAAAGAAGATTTTGAGAAAATAATCAATGATAAAGTAGTCAGTGATTCAAAATTTGGGGATAGCACTAACATGTTGAATAAGATGTTAGAAATTCAAAATTCAATATCAAATAAGATAGGTATTAGATTTGAAAAGAAAAAGATCTACATTAAATCTCTTACAAAAGAGGAAACAAAATGGGAAGAAGTGAAGAATATAGAGGACATATAAAACAAAGAAGGATGGATGGAATAAAGATACAAAAGACAATCAAGATAAAGATACACAAATAGGTTCTATTTTCATGGTTATTATTTTTATTGTAATGGATATGGTCATAAGAAAATAAAATGTTATAATATAGATAATAATTTTAGAAATAATGAGAAAGAAACTCGTGTAGGGTCAGGTAAAAGCCACAAATCTTTTACTCCTCTATCAAGCTTTGATGAAGAGGCCATAGTTTGTTACAAGTGCAATAATTTTAGACACATACCTAGAATTGCAAAAGTGTTATCGAGTTAGTTAAGAAGGACCAAACTTTTAAGGTTCCATTCATCAAGAAGAAGGTTCAGATAGGTTCATGGTAGAAGAAATAACCTAAAGTTTCTATGTTAGTTTAGATAACTTTGCTTGCAAGAAATGAGGAATAGCCATGGTTCATTAACAATAGATTTTTGATGCAAATGATAGGAGATAAGAGAAATTTCATAACTATAAATAATATCAATGGTGGTACAGTGAAACTTGGAGATAATACCACTGCCAGGATAGCCAAAAAGGTACATTAAGTTTGGATAATGGTAGAACAAAGACTAATAATGTTCTATATGTAAAAGGTTTTAAGCATAATCTATTAAGTACAAGTCAAATATGTGACAAAGGATACACATTAGAGTTTCATGCAAAATTTTGTGAGATTAGAATAAAATATTTAGATTAGTTGATTTAGATGCTCAGAGGATAGGCAATAATTTATGTGTTATCAGATATCTTCACAAAGGCACAACCAAAAGACACATTCAAGGATATACAAGAGCAGTTGGGAGTAATTTATATTACTTCTTGACATTGAATATTAGCATTAGTTGAGGGGGAGCTAAGTGTTAGCTCCAAGATAGGTTATTTTCCATTGATGTCAAAGGGGGATAAGTGTAGAAATAGGTATAGGCATAGGAATAGGTATAGGGAATAGGTAAAGGATGATATAATAAGGGGGAGTTACTATATTTTTTTCATTTTGGCTATATATTTAGGTTGGCATGTGCATTACAAGTTTTAGGATGTGGTAGTTCTAGTTTGAGGTTTCCATTAATGATAAAGTAGGAGATTATTGGAAATATTATCATTGATGTCAAAGGTCTAGCATTATTAGTGATAAAGGCCCCATAGCATTAATGGTCTTTATAATTTTCATATCTTGGCTAATGTGTGTTAATATTTATTTAATATTAACAAATATATTTTTGGTTGCATAAAGGGAAAAGAGGGCCCATGGAGAATTCAAAGAGTCATGGGGTAAATAAAAGAGGAATGGAATGCATTTTCCCATTAAGAGTCATCTTGAGAAATTCCAAGAGTCACCAAGTGGAGAAAAAAGAGGAACAACACAATTTCTCATGAAGGGACACTTTGAGGAATATAAAAAGTCACCAAGATAAAGACAAAAGGGGAAAGGATGCATTTGCTTATGAAGGGTCTCCATGTGAATTTTCAAATGAAATAATTTGAAGGGTCATGAAATTTTGGAACCATTTTCCATGAGGATTGAAGGATCACAAAGGGTGAATGACAAAGGTCATTTGGTAAGCTATAAATAAAGGTTTGGGAAACCATTTGTAATATGTGAGAAAGAGCATGCTTTGTAATTTTTATTCTTTCTTAGAAGAGCATAGGAGAGAAAAAAAGAGATATAGTAATGTACTATAATTTGTTGAGAAAAAAACATTGAGAGATAGTTGTGTGGTATACACAATAGGGGTTGGTGCTCTTATGGGTTGGTGCTCATGAATAGTTGTTGTGTTGGTGCTCAGCAAAGGGGTTGGTGCTCCTATGTGTTGGTGCTCATGAATAGTTGTTGTGTTGGTGATCAATAAATGGGTTGGTGTTCCTACAAGTTGGTGCTTATGAATATTGTATTTTAAATTTGTGCTCATTAATATACTTGATATTATTCTCTATGGTTTTTTCCACATTGGGTTTCAATATTAAAATATGGGCTCTCTCTCTCTCTCTCTCTCTCTCTCACACACACACACACACACACACACACACACACACACACACACACACACACACACACACACATGTGGTGTTTATTACTTTAGTTTTATTACATATCTTTAATGTATGGTTAAGTGTAATTTGATTAAGTAAAATTTTATAGGATATATGATATACTAATTCACCCCCCTCGCAGTATATCATATGGTTAACATACTTGATTCCAACAAATTATATAAATTAAAATGTTAGAGAACTAAATTTATGTAGGATATTAGATTGTGGAGTGTTTAACATTTAAATGCATAAGAAGGATTCATCAATAAAAATCATCGAACAAAATCACTATGGCAGTACTATCAATCGTAGAGCATAAAAGCACAAAACACTTAAATTTTTTGTTGCCCTATTATACCTTCATTAGTAACTTGAAGGTATGTCTTATGAGATATACCTTTAATGCATTATTGTACATGTTTGAAAGGTATCTACTAGGAGATACCTTGAAGGTACTCTTTAATATATTACACAGACTTTCAATGTATTACCCATTAATGATTTCAAGGTGAAGGAAAATTCCACTTATGTGCATGTTAAATGTATCTCTAAGGAGATACCTTAAACATCCCCTTAAATGTATGAAAAATTCATTTGAGGTATATTTCATGATACCATTTTAACAAAGTGATTCTAAGTGTCATACTTTCAAGGATCTAAGAGTATCAAAATATGGGGTGCAAAGCCTTTTAAATTTATCTAAAAATGTTTGAAACATGTGTAATACCTTTGTGATTAACTTTAATTTATCTCTTAGGAGATACCTTTAAGTTAAATCTAAAGGTATTATAAGGATTTTCAAGTAGTTCCTTCAAGGTGAATTAAAAATCCACTCATGTGCATGTTGAAGGTACATATTGGGAGATACATTTAACTCCCACTTGAATGTATGATCTTTGATAATCCACTTCTATATGTAATAAAAAATGCATCATGTCCATAAATAAATTCTATATCAGATGGGATGGAGCACACCTACACTTTTGATTAGGGGCATACAATTGTTAACTGATATCATGACCAATGTGAAGATCTGCTAGACCTAATTATGGGATTACTTGTCATAATACACCATGTTAGGTAGGGTTAAAATGCTTACAGTCTAACACAATTAGAAAATAGCCTTAAAAGAGTCTTATGATTTAATATTTCACTAATCTAATAACAAGAAAAGTAAATATAATCTAGTGCACACCAAAGATTGTGGTTCAAAGTGGGGGTTAGAAACAAAACAAATAAACAACTAAACTAAACATGTATAAGAGACATATACTCATATCAATGTATATATAATCCTAATACATGGAAGATAAGAATAAAAATGCACTATCTATCTACTCTTATAAATAAGGAATAAAGTTAGTAATACTTACCTTTGAATATGAACCTAACAAGCCTTAATTTCCCCCTTGGATAAGGTTTTTCATAAGATATTATCATGGTATGTAAGGATAACTAAGATAAATCAGTTGTAGGATACATAACCTATCTAAGCATCCAAAAGCCTTATCCATAAGATGAGATTAAAGATACAAAGAAAATATTGAACCCTAAATATTTATTCCCCAAGTATAATGGTCAATAGGAAGATGTTTATTCACACTTATTCACTTAATTATTCACTCTTCATAAATGGTTGGAAATGAACTTGCATATATAGGTAGATCTTACACTAAAATCATTTGGATATGTCAGTTATGCTAGGTCCACCCAATCGACCTAAAAAATTTTTAGGTCTAACTCATTAGGTTTGTGTTAGGTCAGCCAAAAAGATGAGAAATAAAAAGAGCTAAAGAGTCCCTAAACTATACTAGGTCGACCAGGTCAACCTAGTTTATTGAATAGGAAACCTAAAAATGCATTAGGTCAGCCATGGTGGTTAACCTAGTTTGATAAATAGGGAGAAGGTAGATAAAGAAAGAAAAAGAGGGATAAAGCATAGAATGTGATAATAATAGGTAGAAATAATAATAATAAGCTTGGGGTTCAATGGTTTCAGGAGACTAGTGTGTGGATAGCAAGTAGTAAAAAGAATAAAAATATTATGAAGCACAGATGGTCTACCCACCCCTTTTCTAGTTCACCCCTTAAGGCATGCACTAGAGAGATTAATAGTTGATAGCTTCCTACAAGATATAAACTATTAGTATCAATAAAATTTTGAAAATATTATGTGTATACATATGCCCCTGCTGAATCTCATCACATGTCACGTACATGTAAGACAAGATGATGCTTCATAAAAAAACCTTGATAGCACATAACATTGATACTAAGTATCATACAGTAAGTAACAAATAAGATAAATGAAATAATTGTATTGAAAAACACATACATTTAAATTACCTTAGTTTCATAGGTAAAGAAGTAGATTGCAAGAAATGAAGGTGTCCAATGTAAAGTACACTAAGCAAACCTATATAAGTTAGTGAAAAAATAGAAAGCCAAAAATTGAATTATGTGAAAGATAGGCATATAGTCGTAAGACTAAGATTTTAGGAAAATTTTTCAAGTTAGGATTGGTAAGGAAAGGTTTTAAATATTGGAAGAAAATAAATGATAAAAGGATGGCAAATGAATGACAAAAAGATGTAAAATTAATGGCAAATGATTGGAAAATGAATGACAAATGATAGGAAATAAATGAAAAATGATAATAAAAAATGTAAATAATGTATGAAATCATGTAAAACATGAATGACAAATGAAATATCAATGTAGGAAAACTCTAACAAAGATATGTAAGAAAGTGAAAAGTAACCTCATGTAAGATAGGCATGAAAGAATAAATCATAAAGAAAAATATGAAATAATGTCAAATTAAATGTAAGTCAAGATGGAAGATAAACATGAAGAAGGAATATATAAATAAAAACATGTAATAATGGCAAAAAAGTGTAGACTCAACTTTTTGTAATAGAAGGGTAGCATATTAATTACAAATGAAATAAAAGAGTGATCCATAGTTACTCAAACATGTTATTTTTATCTAAGGATAGTTAAAATTGAAATAATGTAGTGCTATCATGTTTTTAAGAGGTGAATAAGAAGGAATTAAAGAAGATGAGAAAAGAGATTTGGAATCAAAATTTATCTACCAAGGGGGGAAAATGAAATAGGTGGAGGGGAGAATGAAGGAAAAATAAAGGTAGAGGAACTCTTTATTGAAGTCAAGACACTCAAATTAAGTTTGTTAGAACAAGAGGACTATCAACCTTAATTAATCTAAAGAACTTCTCTTAGATACACATTTCTTGGGTCAACAAATTCAATATATAGATCATCCCATGAAGGGTATATACATGAAAATTAAAATGGACCTACCTCTCCATAACATGTTCCCCTTTTTTTAGGACCCCTTATAGAGTCATCAGTCTACTGTAAAGATTGGGTACTTATGTGAGAAAGTAGGTATCACCACATATTTATTTTGGAACCCCTTATTCTAATCTACTGGCCTATTTCATCCCAAAGGACTTCAGCTCTATGTGAAGCTGATTGTGGAGTTTGAGCTTTGATTAGAGATAGGAGATGTGATTGTAATCATGTCTTTTGGTATGAATTTGACTTTTGAGATTTGTATGTTGCCTTTTAAATATCATTTTATTTTGTTTCAAATTATTTTGATTTTAAATTTATTGATGGCTATTTATATTCCTCCTCCATATGTATTTGGAAGACTAAACATGGGTGTTAAATATGACTTTAATTTTAAAACATGGGACAAGGTTGCTAAGAGATATAAGTTCAAAGAACATGGGGTATGATAATCTCATAAAATATAGGTGAAATAAAAGTGCTATATTGACTTTGACCTTGTTTTATCCAATGTGGAGATGAAATCAAAGGGTAAATCAAGAGGAATGACACATAGAACAATTTGAATTTCTCTAAATTGCACAAAAATGTGACAAAGGGTAGAAAGGGATACAATGATAGTAAATTTTGATTCCTTATCATAAGAATGAGGGAAATGGAGTAAAAAATTCTAACATATACTATTATTCAAATTTCATTAAGCAAAAGAATAAAAATATAAAGTTGAAAACAAGGATAAATAACATGAAAAAAAGGTAATTTTATGAGGAGCATCAGGGCTTATCCACAGTCTTATAAAGCAACTCATAAAAGAGAAAACCATGACGCTGAAAATAAGTAAGATAAAATAAAAGTGAGGGAGCCTTCTTAAAAATAATCTCATAAAATAAAAACCCAAATGATGCCAAAACAACATTGCAAAGTAGCAAAAGAATGAGAAAAATAAGTAAAATATGGTAATTTTATGATGGATGTCGGGTCCTATCCATGGTCTTATGAAGCAACTCATAAAAGAGAAACCCACAAGAGCAAAAAAATATAAATTTCAAAATAATATGGTACATCAAGAGGTAAATTCTAAAGAGAGGGGTAAAAACCATCATAAAGATACCAAGGCAAATAATGACATAAAAAGACAAAACAAAAAAATATATATAAAAGAAAAAATGAAAGCAAATGCCAAAAGTGATGAGTAATAAAAATAAAAAAATGTAAAGGAAAATAATGATGCTTAATAAGGTGAAATTAAAATAATAAAAACAAATAAGCATGAGACAAAAAGAATAAGTAAGACCTAGGCTAACATCTATATCAAAGATGAGCATGTGAAATACAAGTATATAAGTCTCAAAAGTTTTCTTGAAGATGGATTTATTTTTTATTATGAATTATAGAATAAGAGTGGGAATCATTAGATTCCCCAATTTGTAAGTGTATGTAGGTATGGGAATCTCAAGATGACCCTAAATCTAAAGGGACATGTGGATGGGCATCACAAGATGCCCCAACATGTGAGTTGGAGGAAGGTGATATTGAACCATTATAATGATTTGCATTGGGTTAGTATGTGCATTTAGAGATAGTTAAATGTGTTAGTTTGTTGAATTTTATGGAGGTTGAATTTGACATATGACGTTTAGGAGAGGTATGAGGAAGTAAAGGAGGACCATGTATGATATGATATGAAGTAGGAATTTGAACTAGATACTCCTTTGGTTCATGTGACTTAAGAGGTTGAGTTTTAATGGATTCCACAATATGTTTAAATTTATTCATGTTGGCTATCCTTTCCTTATTGGTATATAAAGAAGGATCAATTATGGTTTAAAAAAAATTAGTAAATGATGTATAGGTATGGGATGATTGTTATTGATCATTAGGTAGTTGACATTGATGTGATTCTTAAGATTATCTTTGAGAAGCTTGAAAATAGACTTGATAATGTTGTTTGGTTAGGATATCAAGTTTGAAATATAGATCAAAAAAGGAAGAAATAATAAATTGGTGAAGATCGTGACAAGAATAATGAGAATGATCTATAGTATCATACCACCAACAAAACTTATCAGGATTGTACCATTTTGGAGGAGGTTTGGAAGGATCAAAGTTCATGGATTTAGAAGGTGGCAATTTCTCCTTAAGTTGTTCTAGACTCAAGGGAGGGTGGGTTGGGTTAAAACTAGTTGAATTAGATTATCCATTTTGATTTTGGGGAGACTTGGATGAATAAATGGCATGAGAATAATATTGGAAAGATGCTTTAGTATTTGTTTCAGGTGTTTCAAATTGATTCATAAGAAAGTCTTTTAGTTTTTTCTTGGTCTAATACTTTTTTTAAAGTTTTGGGATAAAATATTCAAACTTTGTATTAAATGGTAGATTTAAGAGTAGTGATAAATAGTTTTAAAAGAGTATCATCATTCATGTTGTTGGGTGAATATTTTGTCGTCAACTAACTGAAGGCAAAATGGTTATATCAGCGACAACATAATGAGATAAATCTCTCCTCTCAGCAAGGGGAGGTTACCTATAAACTATTATAAAATATTGTAGTTAAATATTAATTTAGGGGTGAAATCATACCATTCATTTCTCTTTTTTCAAAAATGATGTTTACAAATATAGGAAAACATCCTTGATATAAATTGAATTCACAAGAAACCCATGAAAGTACAAAGTCTTTCATTGCTTCTCTTACTAATTTACAACTTATATAATAGTATAATGAAGTGCAGCCCAAAGTATCCACTAAAAACTACAAAAAATTATATGAGTACAAAGGATAAAATTAGTTCAAAGCCTTTCCAATACCCCTTGCACTAAAACAAAAAAACACAAACTAAAGACAATTATAGCAGCACAAAGTCTCCATAATTAACTTCAGAACATCTTCCAGATTATCTTCACTCACTTTGATTATTTAATCAAATAATAAGATTGCATTCGGAAAAGGATGTAAGAACAAATTTCTTAAACTACACAAGCTATTCCAATACAAAGTTTGAAAATTCACTTGCTTTCTCATTCATTTAATAAAATATGATTTACAATTTGAGCGTAAAGTCTCAAAAGGCATCTCAATTTGGGTAGAGTTTTGCTTCCAATTCCTCCAAGATCCCTATTACAAAAGAGGCTCTCTTTATTTATAGGGAGAGGCCTTGAGGAAATAAAAAAAGACTTAATTACTTTGACCTAGTCAAAAATAGGAGTCCTTGTTGACTTTGGACTTTCCATATTTTTACATGTAATTACACATGACAAAAGTACATGTGAAAATGTCCAAAGTGGTTATAAAAGTGCATTTGAAAAAAAGGAAATTAAATAAAAGGAAAATTGATTCAATTTGTACACCCATCTTCATGTGAGCATCATACATGGTGATAGCTATTTGTATCCTGATACCATCTAGAGTAATAATATTCTTGAAAATCACCTTCACCTTGACTATGGCATCTCTCACTACTGTGACTAATTTTGCATGACTAGTTCACCTAGTTTTTATATTATCTAGAGTTAACTAATTATCTAGAATATTATGCATGGAGGCTACTGAGAATGTCTTATCTTCAAATTACTTCTAGAACACACCTTCAAATTCCTAAATCATTTATTTTGCTAAAAGGAAATGGTTATCTTGTGATGTAAGATTGCAAGGAAAATCAATTTATGCAAAATACTGATGTCACTTTGTTCACTGAGGTCCTTTGATGATTTGAGGTTGTTGATAAATTCTTTAAGCACTCAACTCCTATATATCAATACTTCTTTAGATGCAGTGTAAGGTTTTCTATCAGCAATGATGCCAATTAATATTAGAGTGCTCATTTTTAACTTCTTCATATACATCCATTTATCAAGATACTTTCTTATGCTTTCAATATCTTAAGAAATAATATTAATAAGATCATCTAGTTCTGCTCTTATTTTTCTCATTTTATCCATTTTATCAGATAACTCTGTGAGAAAGGAATTCCTTATGTATGCATCTTGTCCAAGTACTCTTCAAGTGCTTTTACCTTGAGATAGGTCTATTCCACTTTCTAGATCATGGGGTCTTCTATGGAAATGGCTTTTAGAGTTACTATTTCTGGAGTGAAAGTGATCCTTCTTACCACTTTAGTCAACTATTCCACCATTGCTTTATAATGATCCTTCATCTCTTTCTCTCTCTCAAATTTCTAAATCAAAATGTCCATAGCTGACTGCATATCACTCTTAGCACTTTCATGAGTTATCTTACCTAACTCAAATCTATAGATAGAGTAGTCACTTACATTAAAAAATTTAATAGTTACATCCTGTAGAGGTCTCACAACTTCCAAAAATTTATGTACCTTATCCCCAATCATCTTTGAAATAATTTTTGGCTTCTTGGGAGCCTTGACTTTTATTGACACCATTTTATTAAAATTAATGTCATCTAGAGAGATGGCTTGTTTTTTCCTTTTAGGCATATACGCTGACAACCAAGGTGGGATCATAGAAGTACTTACATTAGTATCAATCTCCATTTTTTTCATTACTAGAGTTGTACTTGCACCAGTAGTGGAAAAATTAGGTGGAGTATCAATAAAAACTACACCTTCTGTTGATTGATCAAGAGTAGAACTATCTTGGATATCAAAAGATGGGGATGACAAATAGGGAATTGATCTTAAGGAATGAATAATATCTCCAAAGGAGCCTTGAGGGTTTTCAAAAATTAATTTGGAAGGAGAAGGTGATCTAAAAGAGGGAACACTAATTGGAGAAATAGGTGAAGGAGTTACAATAGGCATGCCTAGCAGGGAAGAAGAAATTCCTATTTCTTGCTGCACATTCTCTTGAGTAGGAAAAGTTTCCTTCTATCATTGATCTATGGGCCTATCATCAGTCTCCATCTATTCTCTTATTGGTTCTTCAGTGCTCTGCTTCTCATCTTCCATATCTGTTATTTTTAGCTCTTTTTCATAACTTTTGACTTCTTCATCCCAAATATGATTTTAGGCTTATGTGGCCTAGAAGAAGAAGGAACATCACTTTTATTCTTTATCTTATTTTTTTCTCTTCTTCTTGTTTCCTCTTGCAATTTGGCTTCTAATCTTGTGATGAACTCTTTCAAAGTGATTCCATTATTCACTAACCAATCATTGGTGTTTGCTGATATTGGATCAAATCTTTTCCTTAAGGCAGTTAGTTCCTTTTGTGACCATTGGATTGGGGGAAGAGGGGCATTGGCAACCTGTTTATCATGGTATCTATTATTGATCAAATATCCATCATCCACTAGATTCTCAGGGATATTAGCGAGTCCCAGATATTCTATCTACTCAAGAGACAATCTGTTGTAGTCCATTTTCTTTACATCTTTTGTTGTCCTCAAATCCACCCAAATATCTTTGATCATGAGCTCATGAAACTAGGTTTTCCTTCTGATTATATCCTTTACACCCCTATAATAAAAATTTAGTCTCCTTTTAAAATTCTTCATGGTTATGAGTTGCATTTTAGTTTCTATAACTCTAGCTTTTCCAGTGGTTAACATTGAAAACCTACTAATTTTAGTTGGGAACCTAAAACTGGGTTTCTTGAGTTCCATCTATTTATTATGTATGATAATTATTTGCCTACATGCTCCATCAAGACCAATTTTTTTGAAGGGAATATTGGAAGAATATAAGGATGACCTTGAAAAAATCCAACCCACAGGTAAAAAAAATAAGGAAATTTCAAGAACATACATCCAAAGTCATTCATAACTATCTAGGCTTTGTCTGACACTCTTTTTTATTCTAATTAAGGATCAAAGAGACACAAAAATACCACAAATAAAGTGTCATTCACTCTCCCAAAATTATTAATAGATCCCTTCAATGTCAACTAAGAGTAATATTGATATACTGGGGTTACTCTCCTATCTCCTTTTGATGTCAAACCTGGAAAGGTTCTCATCGAAGCTACAATATACACTAGGTATGAAGTCATGTAGAATTTAGAGGTAGTGGATACCTTCATCAATTACTCGTGTAGAGCATTAATGATTTCTTCTCCTCAAAAAATGACTTGTTTGACTTGGAGGATTATCTTAATGAAGGGGTACATCCATTCATGAAACTATGAGGAAGTAGGTAAACCTCTTACCCTATTGAGAAGAGTGATTAGGTCACTGACTTCTTTTATAAAGTCACTTCTTGGAAAGCTCCATTGCCATCTTGACAAATTTGCCCTTGGAGTCTTGAGCCATTTATTATTGATTACTTTCTTTGCTCTTTTAGGATCTTTTTCATATTCTCTTTGTGCGTTAATGATATCAAGTTTTAATACTTCAGTAGTAGGAGGACACATGAACACTTTATTGATGAACTCAGGGTCTAGTCTAATCACCACATTACCACTAGCATCTAACATATCCCTAGTATCCTTGTTGTAGAACTAAGGGCACTAGAAAACAAATTCTATATTGTGAGATACTATAGGGAAATAAGATACCAGATGAATATTACTTTCAATTATCTTCTTCATCTCATGGCTGGGATTGATTTATTTAATTCTTTCCATGAACTTAGCCATATCCACGTGACCGATCTCTATATCTCTAATGTCATCAACATTAGAAGTAATCGAGGTGATTAAAAAAACACCTTGATACTTGTACTTCATTATCTTCAACTTCTTTAGAGAAACCTCAGTCATCTGGAAGAGATTTTGTCTAAAGTATGTCGATGAAGAAGGACTCACAAGAGAAAATGCAACAAAAGTCATGATCATGCAATCAGGGGAAATATTGGCAATTTGGGAAAAATGCATGTTAATGATCATGACCATGGGGATGCACTTGAAAGGGCTAAGGTGTGAGTAGGCTGAAAATCCAAAGGAAAGTGGGCTTAGAAAAGTGAAAATTCAAAATTTCTAAGAGTTGAAAAATTTAAGAAAAAGTATGCAAGGGCGGCAAAAATTACTGCCCTTGCATATTGGGGGGTACTGGTGGAAAAAATCACTGACATAGCATGTTAAGGTACTAGTATGCATAGGTGGAAAAAATCACTGCCCTTGCATGTTTTATGGAAACTCGACCCTTATGTAGGGGTGGAAAATTTCATTGCCTTTGTATGTGGGGATTATGTAGGGGTGGCAATTTTTGTTTCCCTTGCATATGGGTTCAAAAACTTAGGTAAGGGTGGTAAAAATTACTACCTTTGTATGGATTCTAAGGTATTGTGTAAGGGTGGTGTTTTTTTCCACCTTTACATAGAGAAACTCAACTGACGGTTTTATATTCTTAGGTTCTATGCCTAGTACATATCTTTAGGAAAGAGGAGGTGGAGAAGGGAAAAATAAAACATAAAAAGAAGGAAAAATTTAAAATTAAACTTTTAAGAAAAAGAGAACAAATAATGAAAACCTATAAATAAAGAGAGAAGAAAGCAAAACCTACTTGGTAATTCAAAATCTTTTGATTAGAGTTGGTGAAATCACAATCTCAGTTGTTTGTGTGGTCGAATGGTTGTAAGGAGGGTGAGCAGACAACTCAAAATAAGTAAAATGAGACAAATCAACATTTAAATGCATCAAAACTAAAGCTAAGCACTCAACATGTGCGGTCATAAATGCCACGTATGAAAACCAAGGTCATGCAAGGGTGAAATTTTTTGCCGCCCATACATATGGAGGTGGAAAATATGCAAGGGCAGCAAAAATTGCTACTCCTATATAAAAGGGCTAGAAAATGAAAGGGCAATGATTTTAGCCACTTTTGCATGGAGAAGAAAAAGACAAAGGGTGTAAGGGTGGCAAAAATAACTAGCTTTACACAAAACCAAAAAAATCAACATGTAATAGTGGCAAATTTTTCCAACCTTGCATGTAAGAAACAAAATTAACTCCTTAAAATTTATCGAAGTCTGACATTCTAATTGCATCAAGACTATAATGAGTTTCATATTTTTCAAGAAATCATGATGAGGGAATGTTGTAAACTTTTCAAAGATGCTAGTCAACTATGATCAAGATTAATAAAAACTTGTCTCCAATGACGAACTTAGAGTATGTTCATGAAATGGACAAGTTTCATAGGGGTTATCCACCAAAATAAACATAGCTGATTTTGGGGACAACAGCTGGCTCCAATTAGGTAACTTCCATCAATTGAAATTTTAAAGGATCAAAGGGAGTATAAATCAGTCTCTAAGTGCCTTTATCCATGCCATTGGGTCATGGAGTCAAGATATCAAAAAGAAAAATACACACAAAACCAAACAAAAATAAATAAACATAAGACTAAAAAAATGTATAAATGAACTCATCTGATACTTCAAGGATTGAAGGGCTTCAGATGTTTCCCACTGTGAGGCAATGTGAATGGTGTTCCATCTTGATATTATATCAAGAAACTATTTTCATGATATAATTGACGAATGGTGAATGGACCTCTCCACAAGGAATCAAATTTTCTATGCATTCCTTTTAGTTCTCTCCTCTTGTCCAACAACAAGACTTGATCTCCCATCTAAAAATCATGAATCCTTGCTCTCTTATCGAAGAGTTTATTTACTTGATTTTGATGTGCAATAATACAATCCACTATCATAGTTCATTACTCTTCTAGTTCAATTAAGCACATGATCCTCTTATCAATGGAATTTTCAAAAGTTTGATTTTCGACTGCCTTTGCCAACTTCAGTGTTGGTAGTTCCAAGGTGATTGGTATCTCTGCATTCAAACCATATAAAATTTGAAATGGTGACATACCTATTTCCCTTTTAGGCATAATCTTATCTACCCACAAAGCATCAAACAATTCTTTATGCCAAGTTCTCCAATTATCATCTACCAGTTTCATGATAATAGTAACTAGATTATTGTTACTTGATTTCACCTGACTGTTTCCTTATAGATAGTAGTCTGAGGAGTGGGAAAGGATAATCCCATGATTGTATAAAAACTCAATAATCTCATGAGAAGAGAAACAAGTGGAATTATCTACTATAATCTTATTTGGAACTCTAAATCAGGAAACATATTACTTTTGAAGTAGCATGCTTAAATGGAATGGCTTCCACCCAATTGGTAAAATAGTCTATTACAGTGAGAACATAGTTGTGTCTAGAAATTGATGATGGGTTCATGACACCAATGAAATCAATACCCCATTGTTGAAAAGTTTCTTCAATCAATAGTTTGAGAGATAATGCGGCCAACTTGGGTTTTCGAATGAACTATTGACACAACTCACACCTACGTATCCAAGTGTACGCATCTTGAAATAGTGTAGGCCAATAGTATCTAGCTTGTAAAATATTTTGATCCATCACAAGTGTATCAAAATGTCCTCCACAAGCCAAATTATGGAAGTACTCCAAAATTTTACCTTGTTACACCTTATCCATGCAACGAAGAAATACGCCATCAAGGCTTTTTTTGTACAAACCATTGTCCCACAAAACATAGTTAGCAACTTTCAACTTAACATTTATTTTTTATCAATAAGATAGATGGGTAGAAAACTCACCATAGGTAATAAAATGAGTGATATTGAAATACCACTCATCAATAGTAGTGATAAAGAGAATCGTAGGCATGCCTTTAACCTCTATTTCTTCATGTCCTATTTTTTTTGGGTACATTATTAGCAATTAATTGGCAAAGACCGTTTCCTCACACAAGCTTAGTAGGTTTCATATCAAGATAAAACTCTTGAATTTTAGAAATCTAATTTCCCCTATTAGTACCAAACTCTTGTTGAGTTAAAATGGACTTTACTATTGTATCAGGAACCAAAACAATAGTATGTGAATTCAAGATATAGAATCAGAAATGTTTTACCACCTTAACCATTGCATAAGCATGCTTCTCCATGTTTGAATATTTCAATTCATGAGTTTTAAGAGGACAACTCATAAATGATATGGGAGATTCCACACCTTCTTCATTTTGCTGAACCATAATGGTTGAAAGTGTATGTTCAAAAGCATAACTATATACTATGAAGTCTTTGGTATAATTAGGACAAACTAGGATCAGGGCATGGGTGATAGCTTTCTTGATATATTAAAATGATGCTTTTCCTTCCACAATCCAATGGAAAGTGGCATTACCCTTCATCATGTCAACAATGTGGCAAGTTTTCTATACAAATTTAGGAATGAACCTCCATAGAAAATTCACCTTTCCAAAGAAAGAATGAATTGTAGTCTTACTAGTAGGAAAATTAAGATTTTGGATATATTTGAATCTTTTTGAGTCAATTTTTATGCCTTCTTGGGATATAGTGTGACCGAGAAGTTTACCTTGTGTAACCCTAAAAATTGACTTCTTGGGATTGAGAGAAATACCATTTTACCAATAGAATTTCATCACTTTTTATAAATGATGCACATGATTAGGATAATGTTTAGAAAAAATGGTCAATTCATCAAGATATACCACAATAAACTTCCCCATTTCATCTCTAAATGCAAGATCCATTACTCTCTAGAAGGTGGCACCATCATTGATCAGACCAAAAGTCATTTTATGATATGCGAATGTGCCCCAAGGTGTAGTGAAAGTGGTTTTATATTGATATGCTTCATTGATTTCCACTTAATTATACCTAGAAAACCATCTCACATTGATAACATTTTTGAGCCAGTCACTATTTGCAATACTTGATCTATGATGGGTAGGGGTAGTTATCCTTTAGAGAATATTGATTTAGGTTTTTGAAATCAACACACATGAATTTATCCATTCTTTTTCCTTACAAGAACTATCTTAGCGATCCAGGTGGAATGATGGTTTTGAAAAATTATTCTAGCATTTAACATATTCTAGATCTCAGAAAGGATAGTACCTGATATTTTGGGGTTGTATTACCTTTGTTTCTGCTTATGAGGTAATGACCTAACCTTAAGAGGAATTTCATGCCAATTTTATTTATGGTTGAGAGATCTCAAATCATCATAAAAATACACCAAAACATCAATGTAATGGTGAAGAAGAGTAATGAATTTAAGCTTTTCATCAGAAGTGTAATAATTCCCAATGTTAACCATTTTGGGGTTTTCTTTCGTACTCAAATTTATTTGATCAAATTTCTTAGAAGAACTTGAATCTATTTGTCACTACTTGATATACCTATCATTCTTATCAAATAACTTCTCAAGAGAACCAAACCTTTTGGAATTCTATTTCCTTTGAGTTGAAGAAACTCTTCACTAGTTTTTGAATCTATTTTAGGAACTGATTCCCATGGTGGAGATTCACTTCCTTCAAAATAAAGTTATTCAAAGCCATTAATATTTTCTAGAAAAGTGATGATTTGATTATCACCATTAAACTCTACCAATGGTTATCAATATCAAGTAAACTTAGTCAAAAGACTAGCTCAATAGTGTACTTGTTCCCTTTGAGATCTTTATGAGGAACCATGAGGGTTACATAGATAGTTAACGAATCTGCATGATTGTTAAACTTTTTTAACATCATAGAAATATTTAAAGCATCAAAACATTCAATGTAATCCCATACAAGATTGTGATAATATCACAATCTTTCATTTTTGGTTTGATACAAATTCTTTACTTGATAAACCACCAATTTAACATCTCCTTGGGCATGAAGAATCTTGACACCTCTAGCATGAGCAGCTTTCAATCCAAGCAAAAATGATTCATACTTGGTGGTGTTGTTGGTATTATTGAACTAAAACATATATGAATAGGGGAAAATTTCTCCTTGAGGGGATATCAAAACAATTCTGGCTCTAGAACTAGTAGAAGAGCAGTTGCCATCAAATTCTAGAATCCAAACATCATTAAAATCTGATCTCTTGAAAGATTTATCTTCGTTGGTGGGGGAAGATTTTTTCTTACTTGAACTTTTCTCTAATAATTCTTCTAATTGTCTATCTAAATTTCCTAAATTATCACATAATGAACTTTCATATGATGAGCTAAAAATATCTTCAATGGTTAAAAAATAATTACCCATTCCTGATGATTCAAACAAAATTTGAGCTTTCGGGTCTAATGTTTGGGTGATAATATATTTTGAATCTTTCTCAAGAAGTAATTTTTTCATAATGGATTTAATAGGTATCCTTGCTTCAGATAGATCCATATTCAACTCTCCACCTACGTATTTACAAAAATTATGTTCAAGTAGAATTCCATAAGAGGTTGGAACATCAGCCACTAAGACTATTATTTTAATCCTCTTATCTAGAAAAGCCACAAACACAAATTGAGCATCATTGATTTGACCTAAAATTGGTACTTTCTTGTTTTCCATGGAGAAACATCTCCCAAAATTCTTATTTAAGGTAATACTAAGAGAATCTACTACCTTGGTGAGCATAACATTATCAGAAGCTCTAGAGTCTATTATACAGTTGCTCAACTTATAACCATTGATCAATAGAGAAACATAGAAAGGTTCTTATTTTATGGGGGCAACAAGAGGAGTAGAAAAAAGATTATTTTAGATGTATTTATTCTTTAGAATATCATGAGTCACTTTTGAAAAATCTTGACTTGTAGGGATGGTTTTGTTTTTTATGTATTTAGCCAGCCTATCAAACTATTCAGGATTAGCTTGTAAGTACTCAATCTCAAATATTTAGATCTTGGTCTTCTTAACATGATAAATTATATCGAATAACTAAAATGAACTAGAAACAAAGGAAGGAATTCCATCATTCTTGTTTTTATTTGATGTGGTACTAGTTTGAAAAATTGAAGAAGAAGGTAAAGGATGGTTTGAGGTACGTACTTTCTTACTGGTCACCGAGTCCTTTGATTGGAAAGGTAGTGAATTCCCCTACTTAGCAATTGAGATTACTGGCTAAGGTTCTTCTCTTATTTTTCCTTTATTATCTTGTTGATTTGATTGATTTTTGGACCTAGTAAAAATAGCGTATGATCTATCAAATACTTCTCCCTTTTTCCTTGCTTCAACTTGGTAATTTATAAAACCAATGTTGGAGTCACCAGCTAATTCTTCTTCTCTTTATGCAAAGAGATTAGCATCATCTTCTTGGTCTAACTCAGGTTGGAAAGAGAGATCATGTTTGGCTTCATGATAACCACCTGTTGAGTTGGCCAGTGCTACTTCAATAGCAAGCTTCCCCTATATGGGAGGAAGATGATTGGACTACCCTTGATTTTTGGTAGATTTTCCTTGATATGAATGGCTAGAAAATGTCTTCCTTGGTATATCTCAATAAGAATGAGTAGACATACCTTGGGCCATTTGCCTTTTCAAAGCTAGCAATTCATTTGCTAACTTTTACACCATAGGATTAGTAGTGCTTGTAGAAGAACTTTCAGTAGATGAGAAAAAATATTTTTATTAGAATCTTTTCTTATCTTACATGCTAGGATAAGATCATATTAAACCTCAGTATCCAAAATATGAGCTATAGAAAGATCTATAGGGCTATCCCACCTCAACAAAAAAATTACTTTAGGAAGTTGAGAATTGATGAAGAAGCACTTAAGATCTTCTAATGTTGGCTAAGCAATTGTATGGATCTTATTCCTCGAATTATTAAATTTAGCAATGAGGCTCCTTTTTAATTTACGTAAGCTAAGACAACAAGGCATGAACATCCTCTACAAGTTTGAACCTAACCTCAAACTTGGCCTTGAGAGTGTTCCAATTAGTTATAGCCTGAGCTTAAAGGTGATAAAACCAATTAGCAACAGTACCTTGCAATGTTTCTACAAACATTCTTACCACTATATCTTGATATTCAATGCCTATCACATGACATGCTATGCAAAAATCTATAATATGCTCATCAAGATGAACCTTCCCATCACCATAGAGCTTGGTAAAATTATTTCTTGAACTACGAGGTTACCCCAAGGATGTAACGATTAAAAAAAGGGATAAAAAACCTTTATGGGGTATGTATGGATAAAAATATTCTAGCACTAAAACTACAAACTTCACCTGGTATTAGAGATTTGACGTTGGTAAGAAGAAAAATCTTGCTTTGCTAAAGGCGAGATTGTGGAGAAAAAATATCAAAATTATTTTGTTGCAACAACTCAAATATAGGATCAACAATACCTTGAGCTCTTTGGCTTTGCATATACTATGGATCTATCAGAGTGTAAAATGGAAAAGAACTAGAAATGCTTCAATTTGAAACTTGAGGCTTTAAAGTGCATGTTTGTTTCCCCGGTGGAGTTACCAAAAAACTATTAGATGAATATTTTTTTGTCAACTAAATGAAGGCAAAATGGTTATATCAGCCACAACATAATGAGATAAATCTCTCCTCTCAGCAAGGGGAGGTTCCCTATAAACTATTATAAAATATTCTTACTAAATATTAACTCAGAGGTGAAACCATACCATCTATTTCTCTTTTTTTAGAAATGATGTTTACAAATAAAGGAAAACATCCTTGATATAAATTGAATTCACAAGAAACCCATGAAAGCACAAAGTCTTTCGTTACTTGTCTTAATGATTTATAACTTATGTAATAGTAGAATGAAGTGCAGCCTAAAGTCTCCACTAAAAACTACAATAGAGTATATGAGTACAAAAGATAAAATTAGTTTAAATCCTTTCCAAGACCCCTCATACTAAAACACAAACTAAAGACAATTATAGTAGCACAAAGTCTCCATAATTAACTTTAGAACATCTTCCAAATTATCTTCACTCACTCTGCTTATTTAATCAAATAGATAAGATTGCATTAGGAAAAGAACATAAGAACAATTTCCTAAACAACACAAGTTATTCCAATACAAAGTTTTAAAAGTCATTTGCTTTCTCATTCATTTAAGAAAATATGAATTACAATTTGAGCGTGAAGTCTTAAAAGGCATCTCAATTTGGGCAGAGTTTTGCTTCCAATTCCTCCAAGATCCCTATTACAAAAGAGGCTCTATTTATTTATAGGGAGAGGCCTTAAAGAAATAAAAAAAGACTTAATTATTTTGACCTAGTCAAAGATAAGAGTCCTTATTGACTTTGGACTTTCCATATTTTTACATGTAATTACACATGATAAAAGTACATGTGAAGATGCCCAAAGTGGTTATAAAAGTGCATTTGAAAAAAAAGAAATTAAATCAAAAGAAAATTAATTCAATTTGTTGCCCCATCTTTCTTCATATGAGCATCATACATGGTGATAGTTTCTTGTATCCCGATACTATTTGGAGTAATAGTATTCTTCAAAATCACCTTCACCCTGACTATGACATCTCTCACTGTTGTGACTAATTTTGCATGACTAGTGAACCTAGTTTTTAGATTACCTAGAGTTAACTAATTATCTATAATATTGTCCATGGAGGCTACTAAAAATTCCTTATCTTAGAATTCCTTCTAGAACATACTTTCAAATTCCTGAATCGTTTCTTCTGCTAAAAGGAATTAGTTGCTTATGATGGAAGCTTACAAGGTAACTCCTCCAATTTATGCAAAAGACTGATGTCACTTTGTTCACTAAGGTCCTTTGATGATTCGAGGTTGCTGATCAATTCTTTAAGCACTCAACTCCTATATATCAATGCTTATTTAGTTTTAGTGTAAGATTCTCTATCAGTAATAATGCCAATTGATATTAGAATGCTCATTTTTAACTTCTTCATATCCATCCATTTATCAAGATACTTTCTTATGATTTCAATATCTTGAGAAATAATATTAATAAGATCATCCAGTTTTGTTCTTATTTTTCTCATTTTATCCATTTTATTAGATAACTCTGTGAGCAAGGAAATTTCTTGTGTGTGCATCTTCTCCAAGTACTCTTCAAGTAATTTTCCATTGAGATAGGTATTTTCCACTTTCTGGATCATGGGGTCTTCTATGGAAATGGCTTCTAGAATTATTATTTTTGGAGTGAAAGTGATCCTTATTAACATTTTAGTCAACTCTTCCACCATTGTTTTATAATGATCCCTCATCTCTTTCTCTCTATCAAACTTCTAAACCAAAATATCCATAGCTAACTGCATATCACTCTTAGCACTTTCATGAGTTATCTTACCTAACTCAACTCTAGAGATAGAGTAGTCACTTACATTAAAATTTTCAATAGTTGCATCCTGTGGAGGTCTCATAACTTCTATAAATTTGTGTCCCTTATCCCAAATCATCTTTGAAAGAATTTGTCTTCTTGGGAGCCTTAACTTTTATTAAGACCATTTTACTGAAATCAAAGTCATCTAGAGAGATGGCTTGTTTTTTCCTTTTGAGCGTATAAATTGACAACCGAACTAGGATCATAAAAGTACGTACATTAGTATCAATCTCCATTTTTGGCATTACTAGAGTTTTACTTGCACTAGTAGTGGAAATAATAGGTGGATTATCAATAAAAAATGCACCTTCTACTGAGTGATTAAGTGCAAAACTATATTAGATATCAAAAGATGAGGATGACAAACTAGGAATTGATCTTGAGGAATGAATAAAATATCCAAAAGATCCTTGAGGGTTGTCAAAAAATAATTTGGAAGGAGAGGATGATCTAGAAGAGGGAACACTAATTAAATAAATAGGTAAAAGAGTTGCAACAGGCATGCTTCGTAGGGAAGAAGAAATTCATATTTCTTGCTACACATTTTCTTGAGTAGGTAAAGTTTCCTTCTATCTTTGATTTATGGGCTTATCATCAGTCTCCATCTATTCTCTTGCTGATTCTTCGGTGCTCTGCTTCTCATCTTCCATATCTATTATTTCTATCTCTTTTTCTATAACTTTTGACTTCTTCATCACAAATATGATATTAGGCTTATGCATCCTAGAAGAAGGAACATCACTTTTATTCTTCATCCTATTTTTTGCTCTTCTTCTTGTTTCCTCTTGAAATTTAGCTTCTGATCCTATGATGAAATCTTTCAAAGTGATTCCCTTATTCACTAACCAATCATTAGTGTTTGCCAATATTGGTTCAAATCTTTTCCTTAAAGAAGTCAGTTCCTTTTATGACCATTAGATTAGGGGAAGAGGGGCATTGGTGACATGTTCAGCATGGTATCTATTATTGATGAAATCTTTGACATCAACTAGATTCTCAAGGATATTAGTGAGTCTCAAATATTTTATCTACTTAAGAGATAATCTATTGTAGTCCATTTTTTTGATGTCTTCTGCTGTCCTCAAATCCACCCAAATATCTTTGATCATGGGCTCATGAAACTAGGTTTTCATCCTAATTATATCCTTTATGCCTCTATAATAAAAATTTGGTCTCTTTTTGAAATGATTCATGGTTAGGAGCTGTATTTTAGTTTCCATAACTCTAGCTTTTCTAGTGGTTAACACTGAAAACCTACCCATTTCAATTGGGAACTTGAAACTGGGTTTCTTGAATTCCATTTGTTTATTATGTATGATAATTATTTTCCAGCATAGCTCCATCAAGACCAATTTGTTTGAAGGGAATCTTGGAAGCATATAAGGATGACCTTGGAAAAATCCAATCCATAGGTAAGAAAAACAAGAAAATTATAAGAACATACATGCAAAGTCATTCATAATTGTCCAAGCTTCATCTGACACTCTTTTTTGTATTAATTAAGGATCAAAGAGACACAAAAATACCACAAATAAAGCATCATTCACTCTCCTAAAATGATGAATAGAGCCCTATAATGTCAAATGAGAGTAATATAGATATACTAAGGTTACTCTCCTATCTCCTTCTAATATAAAACTTGGAAAGGTTCTCATTGAAGCTACAATATACACTAGGTATGAAGTCATGTAGAATTTGGAGGTAGTAGATACCTTCATTAATTACTCATGTAGAGCATTAATAATTTTTTATCCCAAAAAATGACTTGTTTGTCTTGGAGGATTATCTTAATAAAGGGGTACACCCATTCTTGAAACTGTGAGGAAGTAAGTTAACCTCTTAACCTACTAAGAAGAGTGATTAGGTCACTGACTTCTTTTATAAAGTCACTTCTTGAAAAGCTCCATGCCCATCTTGACATATTTTCCCTTAGAGTCTTGAGACATTTATTATTGATTACTTTCTTTGCTCTTTCAATATATTTATCATATTCTTTTTGTGCTTCGATGAAATTAAGCTTTAATACTTCGGTAGTAGGACATATGAACACTTTATCGATGAACTCAGGGTCCAATCTAATCACCACATTACCACTAGCATCTAACATAGCCCTAGTATCCTTTTTGTATAACTAAGCTCATTGGAGATCAAATTCTATATTATGAGCTACTACATGGAAAGAAGATACTAGATGAATATTACTTTCAATTATCTTCTTCATCTCATGGCTAGGATTGCTTGATTTAGTTATTTCCATGAACTCAACCATATCTATGTGACTGATCTCTATATCTCTAATGCCATAAACATTAGAATTAATTGAGGTGATTGGAAAAACACCTTGATACTTGTAATTCATTGTCTTCAAATTCTTTTGAGAAACCTCAGTCATCTGGAAGAGCTTTTGTTGAAAAGATTTTGATGAAGGACCCACAAGAGAAACTACAACAAAATTCATGATCATGTAATCATGGGAAATACTAACAATCTAGGAAAACTATATGTTGATGACCATGACCATAGGGATGCACTTGAAAGGGCTAAGGTGCGAGCATGCTGAAAATCTAAAAGAAAGTGGGCTCAAAAAAGTGAAAATTCAAAATTTCCCAAAGTTGGAAAATCTAATAAAAAGTATGTGGGGGTGGCAAAAATTGCCACCCTTACATGAGGGGGTATAGGTGGCAAAAATCACTAACAAATCATGTTGAGGTGCCAGCATGCACAAGTGGAAAAAATCATTGCCCTTGCATGTTTTATGGAAAGTTGACCCTTATGTAGGGGCAGAAAAAATTTCCCCCTTTGCATGTGGGGATTATGTAGGGGTGGAAATTTTTTTTTCCCTTTCATATGGGGTCAAAAACTTAAGTAAGGGTAGAAAAAATCACTGCCTTTACATGGATGCCAAGGTATTGTGTAAGGGCAGTAATTTTCACCACCTTTACATGGAGAAATTGGATTGACAGCTTTAGAATTTTAGGTTCTACGCCTAGTATGTCTCTTTAGGGAAGAGAGGGAGGTGGAGAAGTTTAAGAAAAAGATAACAAACAATGAAAACCTAGAAACAAAGAGAGAAGAAAGCAAAACCTACCTGGTAATTTGAAATCCTATGCTTGAATTCGGTGAAAGCGTAATCCTAGTTTTTCATATGGTCAAATGGTTGTAGGGATAGGGAGCAAACAACTCAAAATAACCAAAATAAGACACAAATTAACATTTAAATGCCTCAAAACCAAAACTAACTACTTGATGCATGTGGTCATAAATGCTACATGCAAAAATTGAGGTCATGCGAGGGCGGTGATTTTTTCCACCCATGCATGTGGAGGTGGAAAATATGTAAGGCAACAAAAATCACTGCTCCTACATAAAAGGGCCAAAAAATGCAAGGGTAGTGATTTTAGCCACTCTTACATAGAGAATTAAAAAACAAAGGGTTTAAGGGTTGAAAAAATCACCACCTTTACACAAAACAAAAAAAAGAAACATGCAATAGCAGTAAATTTTGCTAACCTTGCATGTAAGAAACAAAATTAACTCCTTCAAATTTATCAAAGTCTAACATTCTGATTGCACCAAGACTACAATGAGTTTCACATTTTTTGAGAAATCATGATGAGGGAATGTTGTGAACTTTTCAAAGATGTTAGTCAACTACGCTCAAGATCAAGAAAAAGTTGTCATGAATGATGAACTTAGAGTATGTTCACAAAATAGACAAGTTTCATAGGGGTTGTCCACCAAAATAAGCATATCTGATTTTGGGGACAACACATATGATGGTATACTTTATGAATGAGAGACTTCCATCATTTTATGAAAGTATGAATAGATTCATTAGGATGTTGTTTGACATTGATGAAATGACTATGGTAGTTTTCAGGAAGGTCATCATGTTAGAATTCCTTCACTATAGCATTGAATAAATCCTCTAGTTGTGAAATGGAATGTCTAGGAATTTGGTTGTACCATTCAAGTGCATCACCAACAAAGGTTTTTGCTAAGATCTTGGTGGTAGAAAAGGTGTTAGTTTGGACCCATTCTTTATAGAGATTACCAAAATATTTAAGAAAGATGGTAATATCCTTAGTCCCATTATATGTGATAGTTGGAAAAATGTTTCCAATATCTATAGATGCAATGAATGGGGATAAAGGTTCATTTTGAATATCTTAAAGAATTTTATTATTCATTAAAGGTTGAGGGATGACATAATTATTAGCATATATAAGATGAGGAGGGAAAAAAATTGGCTTTGGTTGAGACATGATGAATTGAGATGGTTGACTAATCATGTTGCATAAGTGTTGTTGCATGCTAATCATTTGAGATTGATTGTAAGTTTGCATGATGTTTATTTGATGTATGACTTGGGAGAAAGTTGAGTTGTGTCAATATGTGGGTTTGAAGGTGGGGTATTAGTGTTGATAGGAAAAGGATTGTTAGTGTTGGTGAAAGGTGGATTATTTTTAGGTGGAGGATTCCCAACCTTAGTGTTAGTTGTCTTGAGTGTGGTAGAAGAAAAAGCTTGGTAAGGCCACCATTCTTATCAGGAGTGTAGATAGTATTATCATCAATGTTTTTGAATATTTGGGAACCATTTAGATTATCAATTTGATTAGCATGATTTGGTGAAGGATTCCCAACATTAGTATTGGGAGGGGATTATGATAAAGTATCTCAACTACATTGCATTGTGTACTGAGTGATTTTGACTTAGGAGAAGGTGAAGGAATAAATTGGATAGTTTCATCAAAAGTAATGAAATGAGTGAGGTTACTATCCAAGTCCTTAATAATGAAATTTTATGGATTTAGAGAAGGATAATAAGATGTCATCATGATGAAACAAGACTAGATAACCACAAAAGGAGAACAAAAAGTGATAAAAAATAGTACAAGGCCAATCAGGTTAACCTAGCATAGAAATAGGGACTATAACACTTTACAAGGTCAACTAGGTCAATCTAGTACAATGAATAGAGGTTATCAAAAAGGTAAAATGGCTGAACATAGTATAAGGTCAACCAAGTTGACCTATTATAGTGGACAGAGGCTGAAAAAGATACTAGGTTGATGGGGTCGACCTATTATAGCAAATAGGTTCCTTGTTTTACCTATATATTTAGTTCTACTTATCCATTTTGCAAACCATAAAATGCATTGGATGTATGATGATTTAGTGAAGATGATAAATTTTATAAAAATATATGAATTTAAGCAATATAATTTAAATTAATGTAATAAATAATTAATTACTAAAAGGGAGATAAATAGTCAATTGAATTGATGTTGGCCAATCCAATAGATGCACACAAAACAAAATATTACACTAACACTAGATACTACAAGATTTTGCACACACAATTGATCAAAGAGAAATAAAACAAATTGAAAGTAAATATTGATAGTTGGTCAACATATAATGTTGATTAGATTATTAAGAATTATTTTAAATGTGAAAGGGAAATTGGATATAAGTAAGGTAATGGATAACAATCTATGGATGATTTTAGGTAAGTTTAGGATGAAAGGGACTATAGTGGAAATGATAAAAGCTTGGTAGTGGAGCCTACCTCATCACTTCACACACCATAGTGATAAGGGTGTTGGGTGCTTAGCCAAAATATATCATTAACCATGATTTATACTTGACCAGAGCATCAAGTTAGCTTCCCCCTTGGTGATGAAATATAGGTAGGTAAACCTAGGTAGTCAAAATTTTAAATGTTTGTTGATGTTTATGTGGTTTGGTCATGTGTATAAAAAATACAAATAGTATAACTAAGTGATTGATTGAAAATAACTTAATTAAACCATGTGAAATATTCTAAGCATGCAAGCAACTTTAAATAATGATGTGATTAATATATGGTTAATTCTAACGTTGAAATAAGGTATAGTTGAGAAACTATATGAAAAATCATATAGAACAAAGTTGACAGGTTTAAACCTATGTTATAGAAGTAAATTTTGAAATTTAAATAGGCTAATCAAGTCAACATAGTTATTTTATAGAACACAAAACATAGAACTAGGTCCACAAGGTTGACCTAGTTGACTGTGTAGGGGAAATTTTAAAGACTACAAACTATGAAATGAAATATAAAAAAGGAAAGATACAAAGAAATAAAAATTGACCTGAATGGTTTAGAGATGAAAAGGAGAATATTGATGATCTGAGACCCTAAAAAAATTGTCGTAACCTAAAAAATGGGTCAAGATGGTCAAATAAGCTATGTAGAAACTTTCTAAAAACCATTGAAAAATGCACTAGGTCGACTTGGTCAACCTAGTAGGCTGTTGAACTAGATGTTTGAAAATGCACTAGGTCAAATTGGTCAACCTAATAGGCTAATATATAAGTTTGGTAAATTGAAACCTATACTAGGTCAAGTTGGTTGATCTAATTGTCTATTCTTGAAAAACTATGCATAGAGAAAAAGAACTAGGTTAATAGAATCAATCCAGTATGTTAAAAGATATGATAAAAATGATGATCAAAATAAAGTGAAAGAAGTGAAGGAAATATTGCAAGGGTTTTATTCACATCAAGTTCACCAGAATGTATGTAATCATAAATGCATCATGTCCATAAATCAATCCTAGATCAATTAGGATAGAGCACACCTTCACTTATGAATGGGCCCATATAATTATTAAGCAGGAGCATGACCAATGTGAGGATCCATTATACCTAAGTAGGATATCACTTGTCACAACACAATATGTGAGGTAGGGTTCCAAAGCCTATAGTCTAACATAATCACATAACAACCCTAAAAGAATCATATGATTTAATATTTCACTAATCTAATAACAAGAAAATTAAATCTAAACTAGTGCACACCAAATCTTGTGGCACAAAGTGGGGGTTAGAAACAAAAAAAATAAAAATAAACATGTATAGGAGACATATACTCACATTAGTGTATATATAATCCTAATACATGGAAGATAAGAATACAAATGCACTATCTATTTACTCTTACAAAGGAGGAATAAAGTTAGGAATACTTACCTTTGAAGATGAACCCAGTGAGCCTCAATCTCCCCCTTGGCCAAGGCGCTGCACAAAATATTATCATGGTATGTAAAGATAACTAACATAAATCAATTCTAGGTGAAGAAACCTATTTGACCATCCAAAATACTTATGCACTAGATGAGATCAGAGCTTGAAAGAAAGTATTGAACCCTAAAGCTTTATTTCCCAAGTAGAATGGTCAGTACATAGATGTTTATTCTCAATTCTTCACTTAATTATTCTTTCTTCACAAATGATTTAAAATTAACTTGTATATATAGGTGGATCTTACCCTATAATCATTTATATATGTTAGTTGTGCCAGGTTGACCTAGTGGGCCTAGCACGTTTTTGGGTCTAACTCATTAGGTTTATGGTAGGTCGATTGAAAGGGTAACAAATAAAAAGAGATAAAGAGTCCCTAAACTATATGAAATCAACCAGGCTGACCTAGTTTACTAAATAGGAAGCTTGAAAATGCACTAGGTCAGCCATGGTGGTTGACCTAGTTTGTTGAATAAGAAGAAGTGAGATAAAGCAAGGTAAAGAGGGATAAAGCATAGAAAGTGATAGGAATAGGTAGAGATAAGAAGAATAAGCTTAGGGTTTAATGGTTTCATGAGGCTAGTATGTGGATGGTAAGTGGAAAAAGGAAAAAAAATCTTATGAAGCATTGATGGTCTGTCCACACCTTTTTTGATGCACCCCTTCAGGCATGCACTCAGAGAGATGAGACTCGATAGGTTTTTTCAAGATCTGATGTGTCAGTAATCAATAAAAGTTTGAAAATATTATGTGTATACACCTTCAAGGTATCTATTAGGATATTCTTTCAAGGGACTTGAAATACCATTGGAATACCTTCATGGTTAACATTAAGGTATCTCCTATGAGATACATTGAAGGAAAAAATCACTCTTATGCATGTTTGAAAGGTATCTCCTAGGAGATACCTTAAAGGTACTTATTGATGGGAATTTTGACACAATAATTGATTGTATGTTAAGTTTGAGAGTTTTAATCCATTGCAAGCCTCTCATGAAAGGAATATTTCCCACCCACTCCTATAAATAATGGGTGAAGGCACTTCCCCAAGGTTTATTTAACCTACTCTAGGTATACTGAAGCTCACTTAGTGGTTCATCGAGACCATTACATATAAGGGGCCTTTGTTGGTTTGAATTAAAGGAACTTTAGTAGTTCTTGTATAATTACAATGGGAATAAATTTGATTGAATGTCATTTAGGGGAAGACAATTATGCTAGGATTAAGGTCGACACCAAGTTATCTAAAATTATGATACAATAAATGTTGTAAGGTTTTTGTTTTTTTTTGTGGTTGTGTTCTTAGGTCTTGCCAATGGCTATGATAGTTTTTATAAACATATCTAAGCTATCAAAAATTATAATACAATCAGCCTTTTTGCTCTCATTTTCAAATTTTGGGCATTTATTGGATGAAATGGCTTGGAGCTTCCAATCATTTATAGTGTAGGTAATAATTTGGTTTTGATTGATATGCATAATACTTTAGGATATATACATCATATCATTGATTATGAGGAGTGTTTATGCCTCATCCCACATATGGGAAATGGTTTATATTTTTTAAATATTGATGAAACATTGGATGGGAGATCATCCACATTTTTACAATGTTTTAACACCTCACCTCGGACCCCATAAGATGAATGTAAACTGATAGGCAAAGGAAACTAAAAACATTGGAAAAATTAAAGAAAATAAGACAACGGAAATATATTTTTATGTATATTTGGGAAAGGATATATAATTAATCACATCAGTGGAGTAATATAAGATCAAGCAAAAGGTTGATACACTTTTGTTGGCATAAAATTCTAGTTAAAAACATAGTGAATTCTCTACATGGTATATTTCCTCTAGTAATTATGCATTGAACATTCCTATAGAGCTATGTGAATTGGGGGATAATAATATCAAAATAAGAAATATGAATGAAAGAGGGGTGAATTCTATAATTCATTCATTCATAAAACATAATAAGGTTTTAATGAAGTATGCTTTCTTAATTCCTTTTTATCTAAATAACCCTCAATGTATTATCAAATCAGAATAAGTCCTTGAAGATATGATGGAGAAAAAAAATGTAAGGTTCAAAACTGCAAATGGCCAACACACAATTATAATATAATAGATAATTATTTCAAATGAGGAATACAATTCATATCATTAAGAAAAAATATTCTATTAGAATAACAATTTTTTTTAAAATAGTTACTCCATTCCATATTATTCACAAAATATGTAACCAATATAGTGAAGCAAATGAAGTAATTTATAAATATTTATTTGTAGAAAGAGTTCAATTTTCACATGACCTTATACAAAGAAGAGTTTGGAAGAATCTTGAAATAGAGAAAAAAAATATAGAATAAATACATGAACAAGATAGACACTTGTTTGTAAAAATGAATTGCTCAACATAACAACTGAGGGAGAGAAAATGTCTTCTTTTCATGGAACAACCCATTTGGGATTATTTTGATAAGGTATTTGATTTTTTTTAGTGGTACGTTTCCTGATTTAGATAAGTAAAATTTAAATCTAATTAGTATAATAGTACTTAGAAATATTCAAGGGATTTTAGACAAACAAAAAATAGAACTAGAAGATTTATTGGAAAAAGGGTCTATTTCCTTATAGAAACCCTTGGGTGAAACAACATGAACACTTGGTGTAAAAAATAGAAGATGGAAATAAATATGTTATCAAAAATTGTAGATTATTTCACCAATCATGATTTGATATTTTCAGTAGAAAAAATATTCACACCTAAATAAGTAATGGAACATTATATAATTTATGCAAAAATGTTTGAAGATTCGTGTCTTAAATGTAAGTAATTTAAAAAATGAAAAATCTAGGAAGCATTATCTCCAGATTCAATAAGCAAATTGATAAAATATCTAGATAGTGATGGAGGTCAGATTCCAAGGTAGATACATAAATGTTTAGCTACCATTATGATCCCCCATGTATATGTTATTTCAATGTTAATTATTGGTATGAATGTTGATTTGATAATTATTCATCTTTTGAATGTCATTGAATATTTTAAGGAAGAAAATCATTGCCTATTTCTTTAGACATTGATTGATAAATTTTCTATTGGGTCTTTCAATGTATTCATCATTCACAAACCTAACCATTTCTCTAGCATTCCAAACTAACTCTCTCAGAAAGTTGTGTGTTGGTTCTTTCCATTATATGCAAAATATAGGTGTCATATATTGGGGTCTAGATAGTGATGGATTAAATTGGACTCATTTTATAGGTATTAATTTTTTTCAATATTCCACTACTTTTTAGCTTGAATATTTCATCCTCCAGTCACAAAAAAGTAAATTAGAGGAATGTGTTGACATTAGTAAAGACATACCAACATTTCAAATGATTGGTTCACACAAAAAAATGATGCCTTTAAAAAATGAATTAGATAACTTATTTTGGGAGATACTTATCTCTACTTTTAATAAATAAGATACATGTGATGTGCTAGGGGTATATACATGAGTTGGATTGGTGCGTGCTTGTTTCCAAATACAAAGCAATTTATCTTGAATTATAGAAACTTAAGAACAAACATTTTTTAATGTTCAATTTCAAAAACTTTTGACATACTCATGGCAACCAATACTATAACAAGTGCTTTGATCACTATTAGGTGCACAACATTTATAATATATTTTTTATAATCATGTTTTATTTTTCAAATAAAATATCTTAACAATATTTTGGTGTGTTTTCTTTATTTTTCAAACTGAACTCTTAGAAATCTTTCAGTGTGTAGAAATAATGGCATTGAATGAAGGTGAATAAACAATAATAATGGAAAATCAAATAAATGAACATGATGATTTACAAGTTGAAAAAGGTAAGATAGGTTATGAATATTTTTAAAATTATAGAATTTTTTATTTATCAATTATTTATAATACTGACAAAATATTTTTTCATCTTTTTATGTCACAATTAAAAAAGTTCAAAACATAGTTCTACAACTTTGTGTATCCAATAAAATAATCCAAGACATAGCTCTATAGCTTGAAGCCTCTACAAAAACAACACAAGTTAAAACTCTATAACAAGACACTTTTTTGAATACAAATATCAAATCAAATGATAATGATAATGTTTAGTTACTACATTATTTAATACCTTGTATGGAATAAATAACAAAAGGTTCAATGAATGAGTACAAATATACAAATTACAAAATGGAAAAAAAGTTGAAAACCCCCTTTCAATGAATGTGTAATTATACAATTTCATATACTAGAGTATATAAATTATCTTTATTTATTTAAACACATTACAATTGAATTTTTGTTTATCATTAGGAGAGTGTAGAGAATAATAAAATATAGTGCATTAGCTTGGGATTTGGAAGTGTGGGTTCATTGTATTGTTGTGTCAACTTGAATGTGGTTTTATTTACCCATTTAAATGTTTTTTAAATGTTGAATTTACATACTATAAAATAAATTAATATGTGTTATAATTTTTCTTGAAGAAAATAAATTATTTTTAGAGTATACATGATGTTATTAATATAAAAATGATTTGTTTGAATGGACATAAATATTGTGATTGTGAGAAATTTGATGAAGAATATATTTTTTTATTAAGAATATTTTGATGATTAAAGGGGTCTCTCTCTCTCTCTCTCTCTCTCTCTCTCTCTCTCTCTCTCTCTCTCTCTCTCTCTCTCTCTCTCTCTATGTGTGTGTGTGTGTGTGTGTGTGTGTGTGTGTGTGTGTGTGTGTGTGTGTGTGTGTGTGTGTGAAATGGAATAAATAGATTGTAGAAGTAATCATATATTTTTTGTTTCATAACATAATGAGTTACATCTATTTTAACAAATGTATAAGAATTTTTTGTTATGGTCATGTTATAAGGATTCATTTTAAACATGTATATGAATATGTATGTTACAAAACTGGCAATGGAAATTATACATCCATGTATAATGAGTATAGTTACATGTTCTTAATAATGTATATATTTTTGTATATATTTATATGAATATTTATATGATTTAAACAAATTCAAATAATAAATTCATTAAATCAAATGAAATATATTTATATGTTACAATATAAAATGCAAATCAAAAGTGTATCAATGATCAATCTAACATGTAAAACATTTTCTTACAAAATTTCCATGTTATATTTCTTATAATATAATATTGCTAATAAATGATTAATTTCTTTTTTAATAGATTACAGACATTTCAAAGGAGGGATAAAATTGATTTCTTAAAAACTATTGATGTTAAGGTTGGATGACTTATTATTTGTTTTGCCCAAAATAAAATATATGAAAATGAATTTTATGAGAAGAAAATAAGATTATATAATAGAAAATATCTAATACTAAATTAAGATCATTCCAAATAAATTTTGAAAGTGGAACTTGAATCTTTTTCTCATGTTGGCCTTTGGTTAATGATAGAGGATAATCATTTGACGTTACTCCTTCAAACCATGGATTAAACAAGTTCAAATTTCATGTTTTTTTGGGGGAAAAAATATTCTATGCCCTTAAATATAAATATAAATAAATTAGATGAATTTATTTTTAAAGCGACCATTGGAGATGTTTTTTCAATTACCAACACAATGTTCATTGATTTCAATTCATGAAATTGTGTTACAAAACAAAAATAAAAAATGATTTATGTTACAATAATTAGATATAGTGGAAATGGAAGTGAGAAAGATAAAAAAGGATTATAGAATCATAATAACATCTATCATCACATTCTTGGGATAAACCAAACAATCCACACCAATAGATTTGAATTTTTTTTAGAAGGATGTAATTTTGCCTTATGATTATTTCAAGTGTATTTATTGATTGTAAACTATAATTTTAGTAAATTATCATCAATTTATTATATATCAATTATAAATTATTTCAAATGTAATCTGATTTTTTTCAACTTTATGGATTTTAATCTAGTAATACTTTGGTCTCATTTCATGTAATTTGATTTATAGTTGAAGATAAATTGAAAGTATTGAATCAATTACAATTTTGAAAGCTAATCCCCTTAGAAGTGGATAATCCATTATTTTAAATTGAAATTACTCAACTTGATCTATTAGTATATTGACACATACTCAAGAAGATCTGCCTAATGAATAACAAACAATTCTCAAGTCTCTCTCTCTCATTAAATTTGTTTTTTGATGCCTTCTTAATGCGTCAAGGGTATATAGTGGTTTATCTCATCCACATGCTAGATATCCTTGGAATCCCTCTAATTATTTCTTTAAATTAAATTTAGATAGAGTAACATGGGGAAATATAGTAGCCTTAGAAGTAGGATGTAGTATTTGGGATCACTCTTGTTCTCTCATTCATGTCACCTAAGTGAACCTCCCAGATAGAACCAATAATGAAGCTAAAGCCCAGGTAGATCTCTCGAGCATACAACTTGTAAGAAAATGTAGAATCAAATACTTGAATATTGAAGGAGAAACCAATCTCATAGTGGAGGTAATTTATAATCAACATGCTAAATCTTGGTGACTCAACAACATCCTCCACTTGATTTAGACTCTCCTAGATGAAATGTAATCTTGGTTAGTGTCACATTGCTTCAAGGAAGCTAATAAACAAGCAAATTTACTTGAAAATTGGGATGTGGATGAAGTCATCAATGTAGTTTGTATAATGTATATGATTAGTGGTTTGGAATTGATTTGGTGGACCTATGACATCACCTATGAATAATGGGACTTTCTAAAAAAAATTAGACTTGTTGCATTTAATTTTGGGCATACTAGAGATTTGACATGTGTAAATGGATTTTCACTTAATGGTTGCACATTAATCCCTTAGGTGTGAAGTGATTTTTCATGATAGGCAAAAACTCACTTGAAGTGATTAAATATTGACATTTATCTCTCCTTGTCAACTTCATTCTTGATTTTCTTCTTTGCTTAGATTACATTTGTTGAGAATATATATTATGCTATTTCAATCTTAGTCATTACTACCCCTATTTTTTCACTCTATTTTGAGTGTCATTAATGGTGTTTTCAGATATTATCTTGGGTTATAGACTCTGTATTATCTTTTAGATTCTAAATGTGGAGGTTTTGGAGATAATTCATACTATTATTGGTGAGGGTTACCTTCATGGTGTCTAGAATAAAAAACCAATGCAAATATGGCATCATGCTTTCATAGCAACATAATTCAGTTGGTCCAAAATAGGGAGGAAACATGTGGATTATTAGAGGCCTTTGTATGAAAGGAATTTTAGGGTGACCTAATTGGCTAGCTAACTAGCTTTAAGTTAGTAATTGGGATTGATCTACCTTTTTTGGTTTGCGTTATCTTGGTTTAATTATTTTAAGTGTAATTTGAGAGACAGATGATCACTATGTTTAGCTTCATGATCATTACATGGATATGGTGGAGGGCATGCAAGATGCTACCCATTATGTGCATTTTTGGATAGAACCATTACAATCTCTACCCCCTTTGATCAAAAAATTTGATTTAGATGCCCTCATATCAACAACCTATTATTTGGTTAACTTTTATTCAAGATGGGGTGTGGTGGATGTTTTTGATGTGAAAAATGCTTAGGAATAGGTTGGTGGTTGTTGTAGGTATTTTTGACTGGTTCAAAATCATCTTTAATCTATGGTGAATTTTATCAAGTTGGGAGGTGTATATGGACCCAGTAAATTCAATGAATTAATGATTGGTAATCTGCATACAAAGTAACACTATCTAAATTCATCCATGATATGTAATTTTTCCCTAGATTTCTCTTTGTGATGTATACTACTTTTTATTTATTTTATCTCTGAGGTTATCCCTCATTTTTTGTTACTCTCCATTTTAGGACTTGTGTTTTGGATGTCGATGTCATAATGATGATAATTAGCATCATATCACGTACTTATAGTCTAATTTATTTAAAATTATCTATTCCTAAATGGTTTGGAATAGTCCAATTTATTTATAATTTATAAAATAAAAATTTGGAGAAAATTTTCTCCACTCCACTTTAGTGGTTATAAGTCCAAATTATTTAGAATAGTCCAAATTATTCAAAACAATCTTTGTTCAAATGGTTTTTAATAGTCCAATTTATTTGTAATATAGAAAAAAATATTTTTAGAGAAAATTTTTTCCACTCCACTTTAGTGGGTATAAGTCCAAATTATTTGAAATAGTCCTAACTATTTTAAATGATTTGTGTCCAAATGGTTTGAAATAGTCCAATTTATTTGTAATATTAAAAAAAAAATTGAAGAAAATTTTCTCTAGTCCACTTATGTGTGTATAAGTCCAAATTATTCAAAATAGTCCAATTTATTCAAAAAGATATCCGCCCAAATGGTTTGAAATAATCCAATTTATTTGAAATATATAAAATTTATTTTTAGATAAAATTTTCTTCACTCCACTTTAGTGGGTATAAGTCTAAATTATTTGAAATAGTATAATTTATTTGAAGTGATCTATGCCCAAATGGTTTGAAATAGTTAAATTTATTTTGAATATAGAAAAAATATTTTTTGGAGAAAATTTTATCCACTATACTTTAGTGGGTATATTTCCAAATTATTATAAATATTCCAATTTATTGGAAATGATATGTGCTCAAGTGGTTTGAAATAGTCTAATTTATTTAGAATATAGAAAAATTATTTTTACAAAAAAAAAATCTCCACTCCACTTTAGTGGGTATAAGTCCAAATTATTTGAAATAGTCCTTTCAAGTAAAGAGATACCATTGTTAAGTATTAAATCTAAATTTATAGATGCATACATATAGTCAAGGAACACAATTTCATAATCAATTTAGGTGGAAAAAATGTGTGGCTTGATTCCATCATGAGATTATCTAGATATGTAGGTAGTGGTCAATCATAAATAAGGATTATTGGGGTCAACTTAACCCATTACACTTTTCCTTAATTTTTTAGGTTTATAGATCTTAGAGGTACACTTAGGGTTTCCAACAAAATGAGAAGGAAAAAATATTTTCCATGTGATACTAATAGAATCAAAATATATCAACTCACTCAATAAAAATAGGTGTAGGTAGCATAACAGTTATAGTTTCATAATTTTTAGAGTGTACAAGACTATAATAAATGGACAAGGATACACTATGTAGTTATTCAAGGAGCACAAACTTGTCTAGACACAACTACAAACTTTGTTTCTAGACCTAAGTTGTCACAGTCTCCTTTTATCTCATTTATCACTATGGGACACTTACTATAGTTAACTATAAACAAAGTATCTTACTATTAGTACAATATTTAACATATGCCACTTGTCAATCAATTTCAATTTTCAATTCTTATTTACATTCATATTTATGATTAAATTCCATATATTATAATATGAATAATATTTTAATGTTTTATACCTATTAACATTATTTAATTAATAGGGTAAAATAATGAGGGAACCATGTTCTTTGTATCTTATTGTTGGCTATTACTTGTCAAAACATTGGATAATTGTGCTTCTTTACTGAAGCACATGGATAACATGGAAAAATTAAGGGTGATCAATCCCCAATTTTAAACTTAACGAAGTCAAGGGCCATGGATTGGAAGATAAATGCCCCAACCCACATGTAACTAATCCAATACTAGTATTGTAATGCTAAAATGAATGGTGGGAACCATATAATGGGTACTATGGATAATTCCATGGCCATTAAGCATCTTAAATCTCAATATACATTACTTGAAAAATAATGAATTGACCATAATAGACAAACTAATAAAATAATTTTTCTCCACACTTGAAAATATTTGATGAATAATTACAAAGGTGCAGATGTGCATGAAGCAACATCATGATTCACTAAATCTATGCCAATATAAATTTGTCATAATGTGTAAAACCAACATCATGCCCAAATAAATATAAAATAGTGTATATGTTCATGACCCAACATTATGCCTAACTAAATTTATGCCAATTGAAATCTATATATGTTCATGAAATAGTATCATTCCCAACTAAATTTGTTATGTAAACTAGGGTACATATTCCTTCCCCATGCCCCTAAATATATGTATTTTTATAAAAATTTGTGAATTAAATAAGTTTTAATCTGATTATGAAAACTATTGATTAAAATCATAATGTATAATATATGTAGTAAATACACAAGACTCATTTGGAAATTAATATTTACAAAAATATTATAAAAGGGGAAAGTATTAAATATAAATAACATAACTAGAATTTAGATCCGATAAATTGTAAAAAATATTATATGATTGAATATGGGACTATGTGAGGTCATTATTAATTCAGAGCATGAATCCATTTCAATTTGGGATAAGGCCATGCTATTCAAACAATGCCAACTTACATTTTCATTTATGTGCACTAGTATCTAGTAGGGGGATTTCTATCTATGTATGTGATCAAATTCATTATATAAGATGTTATATGTTGTATACATACACTATTTTTAAACTTTATCATATACTGTTGATCTCTATGTTGTAACAACCTATTGAGTTTCAATTTATCTAAGTGTATTGTTTAAATGGTGTGCAGGGAAATGGGTGGAAAAATTGATACTAGTTTGTGTGAGACATTTTTGTTTATCTATCATGCCTATATCCATTACACTTCCCTCATACTTGATACCCTAAGAAATATTCCTCTTTATAACCCATAACTATACCAAGACCCATATTTTATGACTATATTGGTGTAAACCAATGTAGTGGTTATTAATTCCCACTGATTTTCAAACTAAGTTAACTCAAGTCGATGTAGTCCAAAAGTTATGGTAAACACTTCTCAACTAAATAAACCCTAGATAGCCTAGTTCAAGTTTAAACTATCACACTTTAAACTAAATTAAGGTTGGATGATGGTGTTTTCTAAAACTTAAATAAGGGTTAGGATCATCCATCATTATAAATAAAAGACCCCATTTCAATCGAAATAGGAGGAATATTCATTTTTACATTGTAATTGCTTGTAATTATGCTTAAACCTACATATGGAAAATATATTACTTAGATCTTACCTTGGAGGGAAAAATATTATCTTGTGGAGTCTTGGATGTAATATGAGGGGTCCCTTTTAACCTAGATATTGATTGAAAAAAATTATCCTTACAACCAAAAAAATATCTTTCAAAGCACCATTGGCCAAGTGGGAGATTAAAAATTGATAGGTTTTCTTTAAGGTAAGTATATTATAACCCTAGATATTTCATTTTTTACATTTAAGTTACATAATTAATAGATTGAATGAATGAATATCTTTTTGTTTGAATATCCTCTACATTTATGCTTAGTGTGGCTATAGGGTTTTTCAAAGTTTCCATTTCCCACCTTAGGTGACCTAAGCCTTCACTTTCCTAATGTGGTCCCCTTACCCTTTTTTAGTTTGTTTATAACCATCCCCTTATTTCTGTTGCTAATGTGGTAATACTATATTAAATTAATTCTAATAGTAGAAGACTTAGATTTATTTCATTATATTGATTTCATAGAGGCTTTGTAACCCTCTCCATTTATGTTTTGTCATAATTTATCCTCTTGCTAGTTTTATCACCAAATCTTACACCCTATAAGAGGGTGTTCAAGCCTCTTCTAGATTTGGGCAACATGGGAACACTTCCAAGTATGTGAGTGTACCTATACTATAAGTGAGACTCTATATTTAAGGGATAGCTCCCTAAATATATCTTGAAGTGATTTTACCTATGATGATGTTTACTTATGGGGAAAAGAGTAAGAATTTACATGAATTTAACCTATTATAATGGGGTGATATACCAAAATGTTTTTCACATAAACATCACATTTCATTCATTAAGAAATAAAGTATACATACTAGTCTCAAAATCCTAAAGTATTCTAACACGAGTGTTTCAATATAGAGGTGAGATATATGAAGAAGCATAAAGAAAATGAATGAAAGGCAAAATTACACACTCTCAGGCTAATCATACACTTAAACTGAGCCACACATACTTTAACACACTCTATATGACTTGTTAGAATGAGATTTTCTTGTAGAAGACATGAAAGGACAAGGAAAATCAAAGGATAAAATCAATTAACTTAACCATTCATCACTTTGCACACTTGAATAAGATATTCTTGAACTCAAAACTAGATTACTAAAATTATTATAAGGCAAAATGTGACATCAAACTAGTAGGGATTTGCCATATCAGGTTTGTTCTATCTTACAAAGGCCAAAATGGTATCTACTTATAGAATTTAAAAGAGAGGAGACATAATTAAGTTCAAAGGTCACTAGAACACATATCCAATCGATAACCAGTTACATTGTAGGGGATTGGAGTATGAAATAGACCATGAATGATTCCCAATATAAATTTACATATAACCATGACAAACTCTCCAAAATAATGTACAGAATCTTCAACTAACTTTTGTGAAATTTCCTTTATCATGGATCATCTCACGAGCATTTGAAACTGAATTGGAGAGAGTTGACACATATGTATTATCTGAGGGAGGTTGAAATATGCTCTGACAATCATAAAATGTGATCCTAACTAATATCTATCTTATAGACACTTGTATTTATCATTTTTAGTCATTCATTACTTTTTTAGACTTTATTCTTAACATTTGGTATTCACTATTCATCTCGGGTCTTTGACTGAGCTTTCATGGTGGTATATGAGTCTGAAGAGCTTGTTTTGATACAAAATTATCAATCCTACATAGTTTTTCATGTGGCATTACCTTTCCATATTTTTCATTCCATTAAAAACTATGGCTATTCTCATTTGAACACGTAACCTTATCTTATCCATATTGAACCCGATCGAATTTCCTCTATCAATCTTGTTTAGAGACTCTTTACTTTGACCTTCAATGTTGGTCATTGATCATTGATCTGGGGTCTTAAGATTATGACATCTAATAGCATTACATTTAATCTAAACTCCTTGAACTTTGAATCTCACTCACACCATTGGATCTATATGTACATTTGAATTTCAACCATTGGATATACTTCTATTTGAATTAAAATGGCTACTTTATGAGACTTTATTTTGACATCCACATGTACATCATTAATGTTCACATGACCATCATTGACATCTATGCACCTGTCATAATTTAAAAACTAATGGTTAATTTTCAAGAATTTATTTTGACATTATTATACCTATCATTAATATTCACACTACCATCATTGATGTTTGTGTGCCTTTCACAATTTGAAATCCAATGGTTAATTACCAAGGCCTGCTTTTGATGTCCACACAAACATCAATGTCTGCTTATTCAACTTTACAGATTTATATCTAGAGATAGAGATCTTATCAAGATTCCATATTTTTAGGGTATGTTCTTGGCACTAAGGTAATTTATCACATGTTATCTTTTTATCACATGAGGCTTTTTATGAACATTTATAATATGCATAAGTGAGCTGACCCATCTATTTCTACATGATGTCTTTTGATGGTCTAGTCTAGTTAGAGTTATGTTATGAGAATTTTTTTAATCTTATATAGATCTAATAATTTCTTTAGGAATATTCAAACTTTTCACATGAATCTTAACTACTTAGATGCCATGAAAAATTTCTACTTGCATATAAGACCCCAAAATGACCCTTAAGTGACTCATATTGACATAAGACTTAATTAGACTATGACTAAGGCTAAATTGGAATTAAATTACATAAAATAAACTAAAAATCACTCTATGACACTATGTTATACCCCTATATAAATTTTTGACTATAAGGGGGTTGACCATTTTAACATGTGGTCAAAATGGTCAACATCTTTGGTAATTTCCTGAGAGTGGTATGCTTGTTATGCCATGACTAGTTGCCTAATCCTATCTATTGGGATATGGAGTCACATGTACACCATTTGACACAAAAATTGACTTTGCCAACAAACCAAACAATATAAAATGAAAATAACAATACATAATACAAGAAACACACATGTGCTCAATTAGAACACTTAGGGAACACAACGCACATAAATGAAATAAAACACACAACTATCCTACTATTTACAAAATCCCATATTTAGGTGAAGCATCTAATCACACCTTAACTAAGGTAAAAAATGGTCCCCCTCAATGTAGGTATAAGCTTATTGAGAGGGGGGTGAATCAATTAACCAATCTTTCACTTCCAGATCACTTATCATTCATTCATTGACATTCATGAATCAACACAACAAGCATATATAACTAGATTACCATCAAAGCAAGGAGACCACATACAAATCATGAATAAGAGAAGCACATCATAACACTAAGTATAATGTGGTAAACCTTCATGGTGAATAAAACCCACTCTCAATCTTGTAAACACATAGGCTACTTGTCATATAAAATATTACAAACATGAGACTTTAGTGTATAATGTTCCCTTTTTCCTAATGGGACATTTGATGAAAAATTGATGGCCTATTTGATTCCCATAGGCTATGATGGTTAATTAAAGGTAATATTGGTGTGGGATCACTATTCATAAAGTACTATTCATGAGTGATTATGTAGGTTGACATGGCATAGTTTGAAGTGGCATAACGGTGAGGTGTTTTGGGGTGATGTGGCCAGCCCACATAATGAATTTTAATGTTGAAGAATTAGAAAGGTAAACTGGGGTGATATTTTTATTAGGTAACATGAAAGGAATAGTAAAATCATGTGGAGAGCACATGGATTGAATAATCTTTCACCACTAAGTTTGCACATGGAAAGGTGGAAGATAAAATCTGTTATTTTTATGGAGAATCATTGAAAGTACATGGATTTAGTCAAAGGGTAAATAATGAGGATTATCTCACACATGTGGGAGGAAAAATACACTATTGGTGAATAGTGTCATCAAATCATCAAGATTCTCTCACACATGTGGGAGGTAAAATACACTATTAGTGAATAGTGTCATCAAATCATGAGGATTGTCTTGCACATGTGGGAGGCAAAAGACATTGTTGATGAATAGTACCTCCATTTGTAAAAGTATGGCAACCATACTTTTACAAATGGAGGTACTATTCATCAACAGTATCTTTCTCCTCCCACATGTGCAAGACAATCCTCATGATTTGATGACACTATTCACTAATGTGTATTTTACCTCCCACATGTGTGAGAGAATCCTGATGATTTGATGACACTATTCACCAATAGTGTATTTTGCCTCCCACATGTGTGATATAATCCTCATTATTTACCCTTTGAATAAATCCATGTACTTTCAATGATTCTCCTTAAAAATAGTAGATTTTATATTCCACCTTTCCATGTGCAAGCTTAGTGGTGAAAGATTCTTCAATTCATGTGCTCCCCACATGATTCTACTATTTTTATGGAGAATCATTGAAAGTACATGGATTTAGTCAAAGGGTAAATAATGAGAATTATCTCACACATGTGGGAGGAAAAATACACTATTGGTGAATAATGTCATCAAATCATCAGGATTCTCTCACACATGTGGGAGGTAAAATACACTATTAGTGAATAGTGTCATCAAATCATGAGGATTGTCTTGCACATGTGGGAGGAAAAAGACACTATTGATGAATAGTACCTCCATTTTTAAAATTATGGCAAAATTTTCCTATCTCATGACTTTCCCTCTCTTTCTCCTCACTGTTGTAATTCTATATATTAAAACTCTCCCCCTTGGTCATGCATCTTTAATCAAACACCCATTTTTCAAGTTTGGTTTTTTATTTTAGGTTATCCTATCCTAGGATGAAACCCATTTGAGTGAAGGGATTAGGAGGATGGAAACATTCTTAATCTATTCTATAATTTAGGAAAAAAACCTTCATTTTCATATGAGGTGATTCCACTCTAGAATTACATAGTGCAAAAGTTGTGATCACAGAGTGACCAGTTTGTAAGTGTGATTGTTACTCAGAAATTTTGTTGTGTTTTTTTACTTTGAATATTTATTTGTATTTAATTTGGTATTTACTAAATTATCTATGTATTATTTCATTCCATAGAATATAAAAATAAAAAGTGTCTGAAGTCATTGTAAGAGTTGATATCATAAAACTCTTTTGTTAGTAATTGAGTATTTTTCTAGTAATTTAGTGTTATAAATAGATTGTATTTTTTTTAGAAAATATCCTATTGGTATATTTTAATGGTATTAGAGATGGTGATCTTACCATATTTTAGATCTTTTATTATGTGATGTTTCTTAGTGAGCAAATAAAACTACAATCAAAAAGAGTACTTGATGATCCAATGGGAGAAGAAGGTAAAAAAGCTAGTGGAGACCCATATAGAATGGGAGATAGAAGAGAATATATAGAAAATTTATAAACTTACATTTAATAATTTGTTTAAAAAAATCAATAGATGATGGATCAACTACTAAAAAATAATGATGATGATTCAGGGAACAAAGGTCACATAGACAAAGGCAATAAGAAAGTAGATTAAGAAAGCATAAAAAATGAGGGTAGAATAATGGTAGTTCCATCTCCAAAAATGATCCATGATAAATTTATACAAAAGGAGGATGAAACATCTAAAGAAATAAACCCTCCATAGGATCATGATAATGATGAATATTCATAATATTATGATGACTATATGAACGTCAACTATGAATTATGGAAGGTTCTCACCTTCGAAGGATTTATGAAGATGGGAAAAAAGAAGATAATGAATAAAGGTGGGAAAAATTCATTGGTTCAACCATGAAGAGACATATAACAAATCTTGGGGAAGATTACTCTTCCCATATTTTATGGTTCAAGTAATTTTATAGCAAGATCTTGGTTACAAAATCTAGAAACATACTTCTCATTAAAACCCATGTTTGAAGAATTAGAAATTAAGTTTGATATAATAAACTTAAAAGGAGTGGCCCATGAATGGTGGTACCATGGCATGGTCACCTAGGGACATGGTTGTATTACCACCATTGAGGAATTTAGTTAAAATCTAATAGAAAGGTTTGATAGGAAGGGTTAAGAAGTTCACTTTAGGGAGTTTGCATAACTCAAGCAAGAGAGTAATGTAGACAACTACATTATTTATTCTCAAAGACTGGTAGTGATGGTACCAGATGTTATAGAGATAAGAATGGTATTCATGTTTTTTGAAGGGTTAGTTAAACCTCTTAAGGGTTTGATGAAAGCCTTTGACCCAATGTCCTTGAAAGAGGCAATCAAGATGGCTCTACATTTAGAATCTTCAACACTGAGGAGCATAGTCTTTTCTCCTGGGGCATCTAGACTAGTACCCTTGGGGTATTCAAGGACAAATACTTTCCCATACCTTTTGGGTAGAAAAAGAAGTATTAATGGCCAAGAAATATCTAAACTAGAGTACCACAAAACATTAGTAAATAAATAGAATCTAGGAATGACATGAGAAGGAAAAATTTATGCTTCACTTGTAGGGATCTATGGGGACATGGGCATAGATGTCTTCCCAAGGGGTAGGTAGATTATAATTAGGTAATTTAAGATGATGAGTTTACGGAGGAAGTATTTTTAGCAATAGTGGAAGAAGTGGAGCCTAAATTTGAAGTCAAAGAGAATGAGAATAATACAAAAGGCACCCTTGCTAATATTTTAGGAGCACCTAGATATGACCCTTTTAGGGTATGTGGAGTGATTAAAGGCCATAAGGTGACTATCTAGATATATAGTGGAAAAACCCACAACCTCATTCAAAAGGAGCTGGTAGACAAAAGAGGGATGAAAATGTTGGAATTTTAAGGGTTTAATGTCATAGTTATAGATGGCTTTTCAATTCCATGCACAAAGAGAATCAAGATATTATGCATCACCCTAGGTAAGTACTAGTTATATGATGATTTTTATGTGGTAAATTTATGAGATTCACATATGGTTTTGGGTGTACATTTCTTACATTCCCGAAGTGAGTTCACACTAATCTATAGGGATATGGTGTTGAAATTCAAAACATATGGGAAAGAGTTTATACTTCATGGTATGATCAATGGATCTCCAAGTATAGTTTTAGTAAAAAGCATGGAAAGGTCAGTTTAGAAATTCTAGATAACATGGGCATCCCACTACTTAGTGAGTAATGTAACCCCACTTGGAGAAAATAAATCCCACCATTATGATGTTTAGGTGATTCTAAACATGCATGCACAAGTATTCAATGATGTACCTCCAAGATTTCCACCTGATAGGGGATTTCAACACGTGATAGAGATAGAACCAAGATCAAATATAGTCATAACTACCCCCTACCATCATCTTATAACCTTTAAATAATAAAATTAAAATGCCATTAGATAATTTTTAGAAATAGGGCATATTAGGTCGAGCTCTAGTCTATTTGCTTCACCAATTATTTTAGTGAAGAAGAAAGATGGAACTATGAGGATGTGCATTGATTAATGTACCCTCAACAAGTATACTATCAAGAATAGGTATCCTTATTAGGATAAATTATTAATCAATGAGTATCATGGTGCCACATATTCTTCAAAGATTGACTTGAGACCAGGTTACCATCAAAATAAGGTAAGGGATGAAGATGTGCATAAAACTACTTTCTATTGTCACTTTGGGAATTTTGAATTCTTAGTTATGCCATTTTAATTGTATAACACTCTAAACACATTCCAATCTTGTATTAACCATGTGTTTATCACCACCTATGGAATTTTATTCTTTTACTCTTTGATGACATATTGATTTATAGTAGAACATGGTAGGAGTACATTAGGCACCTCGATGATATGATGTCTATTATGGAGATAGTCAATTTATGTGAAGGTCTTCAAATGTGAGTTTGGGATGATTGAGATCCTTTATCTAGGATATGTTATTAGAGTAAGATTCAAGGTGGATCAAACAAAGATATAGGTAGTCATGGATTGGCCAACACCAAATACCCTGACTCAATTGAGAGGCTTCTTAGGAATTTATTGTTATTACAAGAGGTTCATGAATGGGTATTCTCAATTTATATCACCATTGATATATTTGACCAAGAAGAGGGAATTTTATTGGTTACATACTTCATAATAGGTATTTAATCACCTTAAGAAGGTGATGAACACATGCCTAGTGTTAGCATTGCCATATTTTTCACAACCACTCATTCTTGAATGTGATGCTTTAGGAGTGGGTATTGGTACAATATTGATGCAAGATAGGCATCCCATTGCTTATGAGATCCTAATACTTATGACAAAGAGATGTCTATTTTACATGCTTTGGTCAAGTTCTGATAGCATTTGGTGGGTAACAAGTTTGTGGTTCATACAGATCATAATAGTTTAAGATACTTCATGGAGAAAAAAGACCTCAATGATCATCAATAAAAATGGGTAAGCAAGGTAAAAGCCTATAATTTTTATATAGAGTATGTAAGAGGTAAGAATAATATAGTATCTAATGATTTATCCATGTACCTATCCCTTTATTCTATAATATAAATTTTAACTAATTTGAAGGATCATATTTTGGTTGAGTATTCCAAAAACTAGTTTTCTTGTGATATTATTGATGGGTTGGTATAGGATGATAGGTATAAGGTTATGGATGATATTATATACTAAAAAGATAGGATATACCTTATACCTAAGTTGAGGATGAATAAGAAGATCTTGAGATCCATATATGACACACCTTTGGTTGGACATATAAGATATTTCAAGACTTAAATATGTGTTCATGAGATATTTTATTGGAAGGTATTTAATAAGGATGTCCTCAATCATGTTAGATAATGTGTGGTTTGTCAACAAAGTAAAACTAAAAACTCTTTTCTTATGGGTCTATTTCAACCATTTCCCATTTTGAACAAAAAATGGGAGAGTATATCAATAGACTTCATTACAAGCTTACTCAAGGCTCAAGGTAAGAATTGCATCTATGTGGTAGTCAATAGATTGAAAAAGTATGATTACTTATTTTCAATATCAATGGAGTACAATGCACCATAGGTTGCAACATTATTATTTGAGGAGGTTTTTAGTCTACATGGATTACTTAAGAATATAATTAGTGATAGGGACAACAAATTCATGATAATCTTTTTATAGGAGCTATTCAGATTGATTGGTATAGAGTTGACACCTAGCATAAATTATCACCCATAGATAAATGGTCACACTAATAAATAGATATAGGGCTATCTACAGATTTATGTGGTAGGACATTAGATGGCATGGTTCAAGTGGTTATACTTGGGTGAGTATTGCTATAATATGACCTATCACATGATAATCAACATGACTTCATTCCATGCACTTTATGGGTATGATGCTCCATTCTTTATTGAAATATTAATATCAAATAATAAAGTTCTCAAATCTTGTGACCAGGTTCAAGACAATCAAGATATCATGAAGGCTCTCAAGGAGAATATGAAATAAGAACAAAACTAAAAAAATATGTATGCTGATAAACACATGGTGGAGAGATTTTTTGATGTGGGATATCTAGTGTTCCTTCATTTTTAATCTTATAGACAATCATCCTTATAGAAAAGTGGTGCTAAAAAATTAAAGTCATGATTCTATGGGCCTTATAAAATTTTGAGATAGGTTGGTGAGGTTGCATATGAGTTAGAGTTACCTAAACATAGCAGGATCCATAATGTGTTTCATGTGACTTGCCTAAAAATGGTTGGACAACACATTGAACAATATTTGAAGTTGCCACCAATGGATGAGGAGGGTAAATTGATCCTAGTTACAGAATTAATTATTGAGATATGAGATAAGAAGATTAATAATTGAGTCATTATAGAATATTGGGTTTAGTGGAAAGATTTGTTAGTAGAGGATTCCACATAGGAAGGTGAGTAGATTTTATAGCATCTAAATCTACAATTACTTGGGGACAAGCAATTTTGGGGAGGACTATAATGTCCCCTTCTTCCTACTAGGACATTTGGTGAAAGAATGATAGCCTATTTTATTCATGTAGGTTATGATGGGTAATGAATGGTAATAGTGGTGTGAGATCACTATTCACTAACTACTAATCAATAACACTATTAATATATCACTATTCAAGAGTGACTATGCAGTTTGACATGAGATAGTTTGAGGTGACATAGTGGTGAGGTGTTTTGGGGTGATGTGGCTTACCCACATAGTAAATTTTAATTTTGAAGATTGAAAAAGGTAAAATGGGGTGATATTTTCTTGGGGCACATGAATGGAATATAAAATCATGTGGGGATCACATGGATTGAATAATATTTAACCACTAAGCTTACACATGGAAAGGCAGAAGATAAAATCTACTATTTTTATGGAAAATCATTGAAAACAAATGAATTTGTTCAAAAGTTAAATCATGAGGATTATCTCACACATATGGGATTAAAAATACACTATTGGTTAATAGTTTCATCAAATCATCAGGATTCTCTCACACATGTGGGAGGCAAAATACACTATTGGCAAATAGTGTCATCAAATTATGAGGATTTTCTTGCACATGTGGGAGAAAAAAGACACTACTGATGAATAATAACTCCATTTTAAAAATTATGGCACAATTTCCTATCTCATTACTTTACCTCATTCTCTTCTCCATTGTAATTCTATATATTGAAACTCTCCCCCTTGGTCATGTATCTTTAATCAAACACCCATTTTTTAAGATTGGAGCTTTGATTTATCTTATCCTCTATTAGGAAGAAACCCATTTGAGTTAATGGATTAGGAGGATGGAAACCTTCTTGATCTATGTTAGAATTTATGAGGACAACCTTCATTTACATATGAGGTGATTCCACTCTAGAATTACATAGTGCAAAATTTGTGATCACAAAGTGATTAGTTTGTAAGTGTGATTGTTATTCAGTAATTTTGTTGGGTGAGTTTACTTTCAGTAGTTATTTTTAACCTTTGTATTTTTATTTTATTTGGTAGTTTCCAAATGATCTATGTATTTTTACATTCCATAAAATTTGAAAATAAAAAGTGTCTTAAGTCATTGTAAGAGTTGATATTATAAAATTATTTTTTTTAGTAGTTGAATATTTTTATAGTAATTCAATGTTTTAAATAGATTGTGATTCTTTTGTTATAAAATATTCTCTTTGGGATATTTCATATTGGAATAACCATTCCATAAGGATCACCTTCCCTTAGGATGGTGAAATCCTTCTGACTAGAATTTAGTGAAACATCTGCTTCATAAGGAGAACCTACCCCTAAAGATGGTCAAGTCCTTCTGACCTAGATGTTGAGCACCCTCCCAACACCTATGATATGAACATATCCACATTTGAATTTATGTGTTCAACACTTGATGATGGACCTATAATTTTCTAACCCCTAAAAAACACCCTATCTTTCCCATACAATCCTCTCACATAGGCATGCCATAATTTCTCTTCCTCTTCACTCAAACTATCTTCATATACACACTCAGACTTTTAAATCCTTCTTTTATTCACTTCTCTCCCAAATATTCAAACCCAAAATACCATTATTCTAACATCATAAATTTGACCTATAAGTCATATACATAGTAATCAACCAGCTTTAATCTATGACCTATCCATTGGGCACACACCCTTTCTTCTTTCCTTCACTCTACAACTCTTACACACACCTCTTCTCTCAAGTCTATAAATTACCACCTTTGATTCCAAATTTTATAGAGCCCTCATGATTATTATCTTCTTGGTCATCCATAATACTTAACTTATCCCTTAATACATCTAACATATCTCAATACTACTCGTATAGGCTGGCCATAGTAACTATGGGTAAGTAGCTACACCTTAAAACTAGGGCTTAGGATAACTTATATGTCTCATGGAGATGTATTCACCCATTTAACACTTCATTAAAAAAATTAGAAAAATAGGACCACTTCTAAATGCATAGGTCAACTCTACATGACTTCTTAGACATTCATTAATGATTCAAGTCATCATTACACACCTCTACATATGCTTTATTTACTCAAACATTAGAATTCTAGACATGAACACCATGAATGAATAAATAGTCAAATTCCAAGCATTTGTTCATACTGAATATGGATTGGTCAAACCTACAAAATCCATAAAAATCATCTTCAAGGAGTCTAAATCATTCTCTAATAGATAAGACCCCTTGAAACATTAAAATACCGATAGAATAGCTCAAAGTATCCTTCTCAAGTCACTTATAGACATAGTCAAACACATTCAACTTTTGATTTAATAAATTTGACTATACAAACATTTAGAACTTCTAATTAGATTCACTATATCCAACTTGAAGTCTTCTATAACTTTTATTTTTATTATCCTTTGAATTCATCTTAGATCAAAAGTTATGGCTCAAACACTATAGATTGGTATTTCTATTTGCTAAATTTAAATGCTAAAGATCACTGTTAAACATCAAACACTTTTCCATCATCTCATTTCCTCTCATATTTTGATCAAATATGCACCATCAATCTCCATGGATTAGCCTAGCCTTTACCATGCAACACTCACTATTTATCTCTATCTATATGAACCCCCATGAACCATTGATATTTTATCCAATCTCTATGAATGTGACATGTCACTAGTGCATTTATTATTTGACATTTTGACTTTATGCATGCCCTTAGATCACAATCTATGATTTAATGTGCACTACTAGATCTACTAACTAGTTGACCTCATAATTTACTTTGGTTGAACTTGATTGTCTCTAGCCCATCATAGTCTACAAGAGTAACTTTCAAGGTTTATAACTTGAGATAGAAAACATGTCAAGAGTATAAATATTCAGGGTACCTTCTTGGCACTATAGACAACATCTCCATGAAAACCTTTGACCTTTGTTGGCTTTCTATGTACTTGCATTAAATGCACAAGAATTTTGGTTCATTCATATATATATGATGTGTAGTGATGGTCCAGCTAAGTATAGAAACTTAGTGAACTTACATCTGAGAGGCAAAATTTACACCCATATATCTTTAGCTACACTCAACCTCAACATTTTTTTTGAACCATATGATCTCTTCACATAGATAAATCCATCCATATATCAAAATGCTCATAGAACCTTCATGTGTGTAAAATATGATGCTAGAAAAATACTTACTCAAATCTACATGAATTTAGACATTAACCTTAGATAAATTTTTAATTGTAGATCTATGATGTGATTAAACATGCACCATTAGATCTCCCATTGAAAATTTGGCTAATTATGGGAAAACATTACAAACTACTTGGGAAACCAACTTCGCACAATTATATCTTTTGCAATACACAACCTCACAACCTAAAACATGGAACATATTAACTTGGGAATAATGTGATCATATCCATATGACCAACTCCTCTTGAATCATTCATACATGGTAATAGTCAAGTTAGAAAATTGCCTACTTGATTTTTTTTACCATAAAACAAACTATGTCTAGATGAACAAAATGAAGAACCAGATGAACACCATGCATTCTCATAAGCATTTTATGCACTCTTAACACCTCATAGGACCTATGAAGCATGATATCATCATCCATATCATTCATCAACTTCTTATCCATCCATATAGTAAAGATCTATGCTTACATACTAGGCTACCAAGCCTATGCCAACACACTATTCACATGTTTGTATTCTCTTAACCTAGAACCACATCAACATGCTAGATACAATATGATAAGCCTCAAATAATAATTACCTTAGCTCATATGCATCTAAATCCTACCTTACATAGTTTCATGTTTAAACTCATCATCATCATCATCATGACATCACCACTTTGTCATTACCTTTGACACAATGCACACATGACATCAATATTTGACATCAATAACAATACTTACCAATAATCTCCCCCTTTATCATTGATGGTAATCTCTTATTTTCCTTCTCTCTCTTTTACATTAATGAAAAAGTGGACTAAAAAACCACCAAGCTCATCCTAACATCATGAATGTATTCAAAAATACTTCTAAGTTCTTAGGATACTTACATACCTTATATGAAATAATTTCTCCCCCTTTGACATGCATCAATCTAGACGTGGACATCTCTGATCCTTGGAACTAAAAAACTACTCACAGAGCTTAGAAATCTCCCCCTAATATCATGATCCATATCATGTAATTTATTTTTTTAACATATATCAATTTGAACTTAGGTTATTATAATCCTTGGACCTATTTACCTGTAGAACTCACAAGCTTCCTTTGGTTATGTATGAAGATTCAACAAATTTTTCATAATTATGACAAGGTTTTATCAAGTCATCATATCAACTTTCTTGAATTCTAATTTGTATAAAATATCACCACACCTTAAATATGATTGAATCATCTCACATATTCTTTCCCTCACATCATGCATAACTCCCCAAGCCACTCAATCTATCTGAGTTATCTCAAGTTATCTCCCCCTAACTCTTTACATACCACCTTTTAATTCTCAACCATGCACCATGGATATATTATTATTTGATCACGCACTATTATCAATGAGTAATAAACACTTATGAACAAAAAAACTAATTAAACTCATCTTAATAACATTGAGAGGGACTCCCCCTAATATCTCTAAACTATTTCACCTCTTGACCATCTTTAGATCTCCACACACCATGAAGAACCACCACCCAAGCTTATTAGCCTTCTCTCTCAAGCCACCTTAAGGACCACCAAAACAACTTCATGCCACTCATAAAATAGGAAACATGATCTAAACCAACCTAAGAACTTAACTTGAAATACTTATTCCTTATTCTTTGAGAGAAACTAAGTAGAAACATTAGATCTTTATAGTAGGTCTATTTAGACTCCTTGTATCCCTTCTTAGAACTTGAAGAGCCCAAAAATATGACTTGAGGATTATTAATAGGCTAAATAGTTTATATCCTTGTATCTCCCTTCTTAATATGACTTGAAGGATTATCAAATTTACTAGGACAATGTCTAAAAATATGACCTTTATTATCATAAATGAAACAACTAACATCATTCATACCTTTTGATAGATTTGAACTATGGTCAATATTTGGCCAAAAACTCCTATCATATCTCCATGAATGTCCATACTTGACTGAGTTCCTTATATAGTCCTTAGCTCTATGACCATACTTATTAAATATATAACAATGACCATGGAATAAACTAGAATACCTTGAAGCATTTGGTTGTCTAACAAACTTTCTTGCACTACTTTCAAAGCTTTCATTCTTCTTAGCTTGCTTAGGTTTTACATGTTACTTTTCTAGCTTATCCAACTTGACTACAACAAGCTCATTCTCACTCTTGAATAAATCCATTTCAACCTTCAACTATGTACACTCATCACCTTTAGTTATCAAATTAGAAATTCCAACTAAAATCTGAGATCTTTGATGGTCTCTTTATCTTCCTTGGCTTATTTAGACAAATCATTTTTCAATAAACAAACTTGCTCTTCAAGAGACTTGAATAGATCTTGATTATTCTTCTCATCTCTCTTGGTCTTACCTAATAAACTTCCCTCTAGAAAACTAACTTGTGCTTCAAAACCTTTGATCACATACCTCATCTTGTGATTCCTCTTTATGAGCTTAGCTTCTAGATCTGCTTCTTCCTCATTATCATAGAACACTTATTCTTCTCCATTATCATGGAAAACTTCTTCACCATACATGATGTACTTTTATTTTTAACAACTTTACTTTTTTGAACTCAAACTTACCTTGGCATATTCTAGATGAACCTTGAAGTCATTAATAACTTTCTCATCCTCTTTGGCATCTTTCTTCAAAGTACATATCTTATATTCAAGTGCTTTGATCATATCCTTCCACTATTGATTATCTTTCTTCATTTGATTAGCTATCTTGTGCTACTTATGATATCCTTCAAGTTGTTAAGCTTCCACCAATGGAATTTCTCTACTAAAAATTGTTGGAGGTACAAGATGGTTGAGAGCGGGGGTTGAATCAATCAACCAATATTTCACTTAATATAACTTATCATTCATTCATTGGCATTCATGAATCAACATAAAATGCATATGAAATGAGATTACCATCAAATCAAGGAGACCGCATACAAATAATGGATAAGAGAAGCACATCATATCATAATATCTAATGTGAAAAATTGTCATGTTGAATAAAACCCACTCTTATGCCTATAAACACATGGACTACTTATCCTCTAAGGTATCACAAATATGAGACTTTAGCAGAACACCCATTCCACAAGGAGTACCTTCCCCTAATATATTCAAGTCCTTTTAACTAGAATTTATTGAAACACTTGCTTCATAGGGATCATTAGACCCTAAATATGGTCATGTCCTTCTAACTAATTTATTTATCACCCTCCCAACACCTATTATATGAACATCTCCACATTTTAACTAATGACTTCAACACCTAATGATGGAACTCTAATTTTCTAACCCATCTAAAACACCCTATCTATCTCATACAAGCCTTTCATTTAGGCATGCCACAATCTCTCTTCATCTTTAATAAAACTAACCTTCTATACACATAAACTTATAAATACTTCTTATATTTTCTTCTCTCCCCAATCTTCAATCATCCAATATCACTATTCTGGCATCAAAAATATGACCTATAGGTCATACACACAATCATCAACTAGCTCTATGTTGCAATGCATCCACTAGGCACACACTTTTCTTTTTTCCTTCACTCTATAACTCTTACACACAACTCTTCTCTCAAGTCTATAAATCACCACCTTTAATTTCAACTTGCATAGAGCCTTGATGACTATTATCTTCTTAGTCAGCCATAATACTTGCCTTAGCCCTTAATACATATAACATAACTCAATATTACTCTCACATTTCAACCATAGTAACTATGGGTCACACATAAAGAACTACACCTTTGAATTAGGTCTTAGTAGCCCTTATAGGTCTCATGGAGACATATTCACCCATTTAACACTTCATTGAGAAATTTAGAAACACACAACCACTTCCAAATGCATAGGTCCACTCCACATGACCTCTTAGACATTATTAAATGATTATTTTCATCATTACACACCTTTACATATTCTCAATTTACTCAAAAATTAGCCTTATACATAAGAACAACATGAATGAATAAATAGTCAAATTCTAAGCATTTATTCATATTAAATATGGATTGGTCAAACCTTCAAAATCCATATAGATCATCCTCAAAGAGTATAAAACAATATCCAATCACTAAGTCCTCTTGAAACATCTAAATACCATTAGAATAGCTCAAAATATCCTTCTTGGGTCACTTACTGAACATGGTCAAACATATAGATAACTTTGGAATTCAATAAAATTAACATACAAACATTCAGACCTAACTAGATTCACTAAATGTACCTTTAATTCCTTTATAACTTTGCTTTTTATTATACCTTTGAATTCATCCTAGATCAAAAGTTATGGCTCAAACACTATAGACTAGTTTTTCCCTTTCCTAAATTAAAATACTAAGGGTCATTATTAAACATTTAACACTTTGCCATCATCTTGTGTCATCACATATTTTGATAAAATATGCACTATTGATCTCCACAGATTACTCTAGTCTTTACTATGAAACACTTATCATTGATCTCTATCTATATGAACCCCCATGAATTATTGATCTTCTATCCAAGCTCCATGAATGTGACACATGCCACTAGCATGTTCATTCTTTGACATTTTGAATTTATGCATGCCATTAGATCATAATCTATTATTTAACATGCACCATTTGATATACTGACTAGTTGACCTCAGACTTCAATATGGTAAAACTTGATGGTCTCTGGCCCATCACATTCTACAAGAGAAACTTTGAGGGATTATAAATTGAGCTATAAAACACTTCAAGAGTCAAAATATTTAGGGTACCTTCTTTGCACTTACATAACATCTCCATGAAAACCTTTGACCTCAATCAACTTTCTAAGTACCTAAATTAAATGCAAAAACTTTTTGGTTCATTCATATCTACATGATATGTAGTGACAGTCTGGTTAATTATATAAACTTAATGAACTTCTATCTGAGAGGATAACTTTTCACCCACATATCTTTATCTACGCTCAACCTCAGGACCTAAAATTTGAACCATATGATCTCCTCACATAGGGAAATCTATCCATATATAAAAATCCTCCTAAAACCTTAATGTGTGTGAAATATGATGCCAAAAAACTACTTACTCAACTCTACTTGAACTTATACATTAATCTAAGATTAATTTCACATCATAGATATGTGATATGATTAAATATGCACCATTAGATCTCCATTTGTAAATTTGGCTAAGTATGGGAAAACATTACAAACTACTTGGGAATCCAACTTTGCACAGTTATATATTTTACAATACATAACCTAATGACCTAAAACTTAGAATATAAACACTTGGGAATAATGTGATCACACCCATATGATAACTCTCTTTGAATCATCTATACATGGTAATGGTGATGTCAAAAAACTGCCTAGTCATATTTTTATACCATAGAACCAACTATGCATAGATGAACATATCGAAGAACTAAATGAAAACCATGCATTATCATAAGCATTTTATGCACTCTTAACACCTGATTAGACCTATACACCATTATCTCATCATCCATAAAATTAATCAACGTCTTATCCAATAATATACTCAACATCCATGCTTACATACTAGACTACCAAGCCTATGCCAACACACTATTCACATGGTTGACTTCTCTCCTTGACTTGAAACCATATCAACATCCTAGATATAATATGATAAGCCTCAAATAATAATTACCTTAGCTCATATGCATGTAAATCCTCCTTTTCAAAAATTCAAGATCAAACTCATCATCATCATGAAATCACCACTTTATCATTACCTTTGACATCAATGCACACATCACATCAATCTTTGACATCAATGATGATACTTGCCAATAATCTCCCCCTTTGTCATTGATGGTAACCTCTTCTTTTCCTTCTCTCCATTTGACATTAATGACAAAGTGGAATAAATAACCACCAAGCTCCTTTTAACATCATGAATTTATTTAAAAATACTTTTAAGTACTTAGGATTCTTACATACCTTATATGAAATAATTTCTCCCCCTTTGACATGCATTAATATGAACTTAGACATCTCTAATCCTTGGATATAAAAAACTACCCATAGATCTTATAAAACTCCCCCTAACATCATGGTCCATCACATGTCATTTTTTATTTGACATATATCAATTTGAACTTGGGGTCTTTTGGTCCTTAGACCTATTTACCTTTAGAACTCAAAAGTTTCCCTTGATTACGCATGAAGATTCAACCTATTATCATATTAACTTTATTGAATTCTCATTTTTATAAAACATCACTATACCTTTAATATAATCTAAGCATCTCACATATTCTTCCCCTCACATCATGCATAGATACTCAAACCACTCAAGCTATCTAAGTTATCTCCCCCTAACTCTTTAGATACCACCTTGTACTTCTCAACCATGCACCATGGCTAGATTATTATTTGATCATGCAATACTATAAATGAGACTAAAAACTTATAAACATCAAAAAATGATTGAAATAATCTTGAAAACACTCATAGGGATTCCCCAAAATATCTCTAAGCCATTACACCTCTTAATCATCTTTAGATCTCCACACACTAGGAAGAACCACCACTCAAAATTACTGGCCTTCTCTCTCAAGCCACCTCAAGGACCACCAACAAAACTTCATGCCACTCATCAAATAGGAAACATTATCTAAACTAACCTGAGAACTTACCTTGAAATACTCATTTCTTGCTCTTTTTGAGAAATTGAGTAGAAACATCAAATCTTCATACTAGGCCTATCTAGACTCCTTATAGCCCTTTTTGGAACATGAAGATCCCACAAATTTAATTAGAAACAACTTCAAGACATAAAAATTCATATCTAGATAAATCTCATATTCCCCTTCAATCACACCAATTTACATCATGTAACACATCATCTGCAACATACTTCCTTCACAAAACTATTAGCTAATTAGGCCTCCAGCTTGATAAAAATTTGAATATTTTGAAAACTACAAACCTTTAAATCTCTATGAATATTTATTTAAAAACCCATTTGTCCCATTAAACTTATTAATAATCCTTATACCTCAAATCATAAGGCAAACCACATTTATTGTATAGCCCAAAACTCTATAATCTTAAAATAAATAGGGTCAACAAACCTCCTTCTGTTCAACACCCACCTATGAAATTTGTTGCACACCTGGAGATAACCACCACATAATTCTAGACAAATATTTGAGCCTCCATATTTTTGGGAACACATACATCATATAACCCATTTTAGGCCTACTTGCCCTTAAACCAACACTAAGAAAATTGAGAGCACTCAAAAATCTCCAATTTGACCTCAACATACCTTCAAACTAAAAAACTAGTTAGAGAATTTTAGAATAAGGTCAACAAACCATTATAAAAATATCATATTGATAACTCATAAATACTCCTTTGCCACCTAGAAAACCTTCAATCTGACCCTGAAAATTGAGAACACCATTGCAAGACCACATAATTCTTCAAACTAAGAAATGTCTTCATAAAGCACAACAAAGGAATCTATAATTTGCAAGGACCTAGAATAGAGGAGAATGCAGGTCTTCATCATAGGATTGAAGAACCTTCTTCTTCTACTTCTTCTTCCTTTTCTTGACTGAAACAACTTCTTTAGCATCTATTTTTCTTTGGCTTCCTTGACACTACATGATGAAAACATAGGTTCTTGGCACGCCTTCAACTATCACCTTATCCTCTTTGAAAGTAGATATAAAGAACTCTTGGAAATAATGAAACTCCTTCTTACTTAAAAAAAAAATTTAACTATAGAAAATAATCCATCAGATTGAGATCCTTCTTTCAGATTCTCCTTGGCCTTGAATGGTATAACTAACATAATTTTTGGATTATCCACCTTCTTATCCATTTGGAATAATATCAAACTTCCTTGGTTCTCTTGAGACACATCCAAAACTTATTCCTTTTCTACAATCTCATAATTTTGATTCTTGAGCTCAATAGGACTAACCTTCACTGCCTTAAGACTCCACATCGTATTTTAACTTTTGATATGATTTATAGGAGTATATCCCTTCTTAATATGACTTGAGTACTTATCAAATTTACTAGGACAAAGTCTAATAATATGACCTTTATTATCATAAATGAAACAAATAACATCATTCATACCATTTTATAGATTTGAACTGTGATCAATATTTGTCTAAAAAATCCTTCTATCATAACACCATGAATGCCCATACTTGAATAACTTCCTTATATAGTCCTTATCTCTATGACCATATTTATTAAATGTATAACAATAACCATGGAATAAACTATCATAACTTGAAATATTTTGTTATCTAATATACCTTATTTCTTTGATTTCAAAGATTACATTCTTCTTAGCTTACTCAGGGTTTACATGTTCCTTTCCTAACTTATCCAATTTGACTACAACAAACTCATGCTCACTCTTTAATGACTCCATTTCAACCTTCAACTATGTACACTCATGATCTTTATTTCTCAAACTATAACTTGAAACCTCCAACTAAAATTTGAGATATTTGATGGTCTCTTTATCCTCATTGGCTTATTTAGATAAATCATTCTTCAATCAATAAACTTGCTCTTCAAGAGACTTGAATAACTCTTGATTCTTCTTCTCTTCTCTCTTGGTCTTTTCTAACAAACTTCCCTCAAGATAAATAACTTGTGCTTCAAGACCATTGATCACATACCTCATCTTATGATTCCTCTTTATGAGCTCAGCTTCTAGATCTGCTTCTTCTTCCTCACTTTCATAGAACACTTCTTCTCCATTGTCATGGAAAACTTCTTCATCATACATTATGTCCTTTTATTTTTAACAAATTTCCTCTTTTAAAATCAAAATTATCTTGGCATATTCTAGATGAACCTTAAGATCATTGATAACTTTCTCATCCTCTTTGGCATCTTTATTCAAAGTACATATTTGTTCTTCAAGTCCTTTGATCATATCCTTCTACTATTGATTATCTTTCTTCAACTACTTACTCATATTGTTCTACTTAGTATCTCCTTCAAGTTTTTAAGATTCCTCCAAAGGACCTATTCTAGTACCAATTTTTGTAAGTACAAGATGACTGAGAGTAGGGGGTGAATCAATCAACAAATATTTCACTTTAAGATCACTTATCATTAATTCATCGACATTCATGAATCAACATAAAAAGCATATGAAAATAGATCACCATCAAAGAAAGGACACCACATATAAATAATGAATAATAGAAACACATCATAACATAATATCTAATGTGGGAAACCCTCCTAGGGAATACAACCCACTCTCAGACCTATAAACACATGGACTACATACCCTATAAGGCATTACAAACATGAAACTTTAGTGGAACACCCATTCCATAGGAGAATCTACCCATAGGATGGTCAAGTCCTTCTGACCAAAATTTAGTGAAACAATTGGTTCACAAGGATCACCCACCCCTAAAGATGGTCAAGTCCTTCTAAACTAGATGTTAATCACCCTCCCAATACCTATTATATGAACATCTCCACCTTTAAACTATTGAATTCAACACCTAATGAATTATATCTAATTTTTTAACCCATAAAAAGCATCATATCTATCTCATACAAGACTCTCACATAGGCATGCCATTATCTCTCTTCTTCTTGACTCAAATGTCCCTCATATACACACTTAGACTTTCAAATCCTTTTTCTATTTGCTTTTTTACCCAATATTCAATCATGAAAGAGAACTATTTTGACATTATAAATATGACATATAGGTCATACACATAGTCATTAATGAACTCTACTCTATAATCCATCCACTAGGGACACACCCTTTCTTCTTTCCTTCGCTCTACACCTTCTACAGACACCTCTTCTCTCGAGCATATAAATCACCACCTTTGATTTAAATTTTTATAGAGCCTTGATGATTATTATCTTATTGGTTAGACATAATACTTGCCTTAGACATTAATACATATAACATAGCTCAATACCACTCTCAGATGCCAACCATAGCAAATATAGGTCACATTTAAGTAGCCACAACTTTGAATTAGGCTTTAATATCCCTTATAGTTCTCATGTAGAACTATTCACCCATTTAGAAATTCATCAAGAAATTTATAAACATAGGACAATTTCCTAATGCATAGTTCCACTCCATATAAGCTCTTAAACATTATCAAATTATTATATTCATCATTACACACCTATGCATATGCTCAATTTACTCAAGCATTAGCTTTGTACACAAGAACACCATGAATGAATAGTTAACTTCTAAGAATTTTTGGATACTAAATATAGAATCTTAAAACCTCCAAAATCCATATAAACCATCTTTAGAAAGTCTTGTTAGGATTGTGGAGCTAAAAGCTTCACTGATGCAAACAGGAGAGGAGGGTTGCTGAGTTGCAGAGAAGTTGGGGTCGGTCTGATCAGCCGACGTCGGCAGGATAGCAAAGGGAAGCAACCGACGTCGGTCATATATCGGCCGACGTCGGTCACCTCCAGACAGACAGGGACCGACGTCGGTCGCCTGTGTGGTTCGACTGCGAGCTATTTACGGGCAGTTAGCTAACGAACCAAGTGTTTGCATGATGAGTGCTAATTTTAGACTCATAGCTGCGGATCTAATTATTGTAATTAGATGTCTAATTATTGTTTGGATGAGATCTATATAATAGACTCATGGTTGTATTGGAAAAGTGTGCTAGGGAGTAAGAGAGCATAATTATAAGCTCCTTCTGTGTGTGAGGTAGAGCAATGGTGCGTTCCTCCTAGTGCCTCAGTACCAGGTGTGTTGGTGCTGGATTGGAGAGCCAGCTGGGTTCTTCAGGAGTGTAGGATCTTGGTCACAGTTGCATGGCCTATATAGGAGATCTACATGGTAAGTAAGATCGTTGATCTGCAGGTGTATGTGTGTGCAAGGTCGAGGTTCACAGGTGAATAGAACCATTGTTTGATTTGCAGGTGTGCAAGGTCATATAGACAGCAACACAACAGGGAGCAGTATCAGGCAGGATCTACTTGGAGTACAGGTGTGTACTCGGATAGAGCAAGAGGAAGGCAAGGAAGTTCCTTCCATAAGTATGGTCTGTTGAATTGCAGGTTGTTGCAGATTCATGGGAGATCTACTTGAATTACTTTGAGTACTTGTGGAGCACGGGGAGTGCTTGTGGAGTGCGTGGAGCACTTGTGTTATGCGTGGAGCATGGGAGGTGAACACCAACTCTGTATTTGAGTTGAGTGTTGTGACCTGTGAGAGGGAGAGCTTTGGGGAGAAGAAGTACTGTTCACTTGAGGTGTGGGAAACCTCTGTAAGGTGGTGGAGAAGAAGTGGCATCTTCTTTATTCTATTCTTTTCTGTATAAAGTGTTAATACAAGTTGTGTATTGTCTCTCATATGCTGTGTTATTCTGAATTCTAGTTACTTGGTGAATCTGGTTTATTTCTGCATATTATAGTTGCTTGAAGTTTTGGTAATCAATTGTATGTTTCCGGTTTCGCATCCTGACAAGTGGGATCAGAGCATGTTTGTTGTTCTAGATTCCTGACAAGTGGTATCAGAGCTAAGGTTGCAGGAAGCAACTTGCGTTTTGGTTACAGGGCACTCTCAGGGGTTTCTGATTGAGTGGGAGTAGAGCAATGGTAGATCAAAGTAAGCTAAGAATGGAGGAGTTGAAAAGCACAGACGGTTACTCACGGTCCTATGGAAAGAAAGAGCAGGTAAAAGAACATTGTTGGTTGGTAACAGATCAGCATGAAGAAACTGAAGATACAGATGTTGCAGGTGTTGTTCCACAGGATGTGTTTGCAGGTTTCTTGGATAAAGTTGAATCTTGGATAAAAGATTCGGTTGCCTCTTTCCATGCAGCCCCAGATAGAGGAGCTGGTAAGCCTTGCCAAAGAATTGGCAAAGGGGAAGTGAAGCTGAAATTGCAGGCGGCCAACACACAGGTGTTGATGAATGTCATGCAGGTCCCAAGTTTGGAGATATGGCTAATTTCTTCAGAAAGATTGGGTGATGAGAGATGCACAAGAACTCTCACAGCGGTAGCACTTGAATTAGCTGGTGGTAAGAAAACAGGTATACTTTATCTACTTGTTTATATTACTGATTCTTATTCTGTTGCGGAGACGTGGCTTCGTAGGCTTGGTCACATGAGCAGGAAGGAGATGTATGTTCTTAAGCGGAAGACAGATATATTTGACAGGCTTAAGAACTGGAAAGCCTTGGTGTTCTTGGAGGAGATGGCGGACAGAGTTCAGTGGATGAGGCTGGATACATCTGAGCAGGGTAGTTTGGACATGGAGATTGATCCAAAGGAGCTCGCGGGTAAAAAGTCATCACTCACAGGCGAACACAGGTACAGGCGTCGGTCAGGAGGAACCGGTGTCGAACAGACAGGTGCCGATGTCCGTCATGTGCAGATCGAAGCCGGCGATGTCGGGCAGGGTAAGACCGGCGTCGGTCGTGAGACCGACGTCGGCAGTATGTAAGACCGATGTCGGTCAGGAGGACCGACATCGGCAGAAGGGACACCAGCGCAGGCAGGTTGGTAGTCAGGTATAGACGCATGAGAACCGACGTCGGTCGGATGCAGACTGTGGGGTGACCGAGGTCGGTCACTGTAACGAATTTTGGGTGGACAGCACGCTGTCAAGGAGTCTCAAACACCCATACGGAGGATTGAAGGCGTAAGTAGGCCCTCAAATTTGTGTTCCTCTTCTTCATACTTGTTGCTGATCATATAGCAGGAAGGATCCAAGAAACAAGTGTGAGCTAGGCAGGATTATGATGTAGAACCAGACGGGAGTCTTGGTAGGTTTGCCAGCTGGATGAAAACACAGAGACGAATGGATTCCTTAGTAGAAGAATAGAGAGAACGGATACGTGAGACGGAAGACCAGACATATGGTCTTGAGGAGCTGCAGGACAGTGGTACCAGGTTTGACAGGTGGAGGACGAAGCATGGCTTTAGTCAGTGTCAGGTAACTACTGTGGTTTGCCTTACCAGGTGGATGATGAGTCGTGACATCATTCTGTTGTTGTATGTGGATGGTATATTTGCTAGCAGGGTTAGTACATACAGGGTTTTGCTGAGCTAAGGGTAAGATTAGTTCAGTGTCATGTCATGAGGAGTTTGGAGCAGCGGAATTCTTTGACATGGGAGGCATGGAGATCACAGGGTGATTTTGTCTCGAGTGGGAGCTGATGTGAATCAGGTGTTGGTGAGGTTCGGGATGCAGAGCCGGAGCACACTAAGGGCTAGACAGGTACAGTGTCCGAAATCACATGAGGTCTGGTATAGACCTGAGTATTCCCATGCAGTGGGAGCTGTCAGAGTTAGGAGCCAATTCGGGGAAGTGGGTTCTTAGGTTTTCTGAGAGGGACCGGCAACAGGTGTTGCTATGCAGGGTCAGGACTTCACTACAGGTGTTGTAGGTTCGGATGTGGCAGGTTACTCAGATGACAGGGGGTACATCACAGGTTGTGTGGTGTGTTGTCTTCAGGGGGGAGCTTGAAGAGGGATACAAACCAGGAAACAGATTAGACAGAGTACAGGTACAGGTACAGTGCAGCTATTTATCTCCAAGTGGGAGATTGTTAGGATTGTGGAGCTAAAAGCTTCACTGATGCAAACAGGAGAGGAGGGTTGCTGAGTTGCAGAGAAGTTGGGGTCGGTCTGATCAGCCGACGTCGATAGGATAGCAAAGGGAAGCAACCGACGTCGGTCATATATCGGCCGACGTCGGTCACCTCCAGGCAGACAGGGACCGACGTCGGTCGCCTGTGTGGTTTGACTACGAGCTATTTACGGGCAGTTAGCTAACGAACCAAGTGTTTGCATGATGAGTGCTAATTTTAGACTCATAGCTGCGGATCTAATTATTGTAATTAGATGTCTAATTATTGTTTAGATGAGATCTATATAATAGACTCATGGTTGTATTGGAAAAGTGTGCTAGGGAGTAAGAGAGCATAATTATAAGCTCCTTCTGTGTGTGAGGTAGAGCAATGGTGCGTTCCTCCTAGTGCCTCAGTACCAGGTGTGTTGGTGCTGGATTGGAGAGCCAGCTGGGTTCTTCAGGAGTGTAGGATCTTGGTCACAGTTGCATGGCCTATATAGGAGATCTACATGGTAAGTAAGATCGTTGATCTGCAGGTGTATGTGTGTGCAAGGTCGAGGTTCACAGGTGAATAGAACCATTATTTGATTTGCAGGTGTGCAAGGTCATATAGACAGCAACACAACAGGGAGCAGTATCAGGCAGGATCTACTTGGAGTACAGGTGTGTACTCGGATAGAGCAAGAGGAAGGCAAGGAAGTTCCTTCCATAAGTATGGTCTGTTGAATTGCAGGTTGTTGCAGATTCATGGGAGATCTACTTGAAGTACTTTGAGTACTTGTGGAGCACGGGGAGTGCTTGTGGAGTGCGTGGAGCACTTGTGTTATGCGTGGAGCATGGGAGGTGAACACCAACTCTGTATTTGAGTTGAGTGTTGTGACCTGTGAGAGGGAGAGCTTTGGGGAGAAGAAGTACTGTTCACTTGAGGTGTGGGAAACCTCTGTAAGGTGGTGGAGAAGAAGTGGCATCTTCTTTATTGTATTCTTTTCTGTATAAAGTGTTAATACAAGTTGTGTATTGTCTCTCATATGCTGTGTTATTCTGAATTCTAGTTACTTGGTGAATCTGGTTTATTTCCGCATATTATAGTTGCTTGAAGTTTTGGTAATCAATTGTATGTTTCCGGTTTCGCATCCTGACAAGTGGGATCAGAGCATGTTTGTTGTTCTAGATTCCTGACAAGTCTAAAACACATTATAATAGCTAAGTCCCCTTGAAACATACAAATACCATCAAAATAGCTCAAAATATCCTTCTTGAGTCACTTACATAGCATGGTCAAACACATAGTCAACTTTGGATCTCAATAAATTTGATTTTACAAAAATTAAAACCTTGTAACTAGATTTTATAGATGCACCTTAAAATCCTCTATAAATTTTATTTTTATTGTACCTTCGAATTCATCTTTTATAAAATGTTATGACTCAAACACTGCAAACTAGTTTTTCCTTTTGCTAAATTCAAATGCCAACAATCACTATTAAACATGAAACACTTTTACATCATCTTGTGTCCTCACATATTTTTATAAAATACACACTATTGATCTCCATGGATTAGCCTAGTATTTACCATGCAATTCTCACCATTGATCTCTATCTATATGAACTCCCATGAATCATTGATCTTCTATCCAAGCTTTATGAATGCCACACATGTCATTAACACATTAATTATTTGACATTTTGATTTTATGCCCACCATTGGATAGAAATCTATGATTTAACATGCACCATTTGATATATTGAGTAGTTGATCTTAGACTTCAATTTGGTTAAACTTGATGGTCTCTGGCCCATCATAGTCTATAAGAGCAACTTTTAAGGTTTATAACTTGAGCTAGAAAACACTTCAAGAGTCCAAATATTTAGGGTAGCTTCTTGGAACTATAGACAACATCTCCATGAAAAATTTTGACCTCAATTTTCTTTTTGACTACCTAAATTAAATACAAACTTTCTGGTTCATTTATATCCACATGACATGTGATGATGGTCTAGGAAGTATAGAAACTTAGTGAAATTTTGTCTAAGAGGAAAACTTTTCACCCACATATCTTTAGCTATGCTTAACTTCATGACCTAAAATTTGAACAATATGATCTCCTCATATTGGCAAATCCATCCACATCTCAAGTTATTCATGGAACCTTAACATGTGTGAAATATCATGCCACCAAATTTATTACTTAGTTCTACTTAAACATAGACATTAAGCTAAAATTAATTTTGCATTGTATATCTATGATGTGATTAAATTCACACCATTAGAACTCACTTTGAAAATTTATCAAAGTATGGGAGAACATTGTAAACTACCTAGGAAGCCAAATTTGCACAGTTATATCTTTTACAATACACAACCTCACAACCTAAAAAATGGAACATAGTATAGGAATAATTCAATCACACCAATATGACCAAATCCCCTTGATTAATCCATACATGGTAATGGTGATGTCAAAAATTAGCCTACTTAGAATTTTTCCCCATAGAACCAGCTATGCCTAGATGAACATAATGAATAATCAAATGATCACCATGAATTCCCATAAGAATTTTAAGCACTATTTACATTTCATAATACCTCTAAAATATGATCTAATCATATATAACATACATCAACTTTATATCCAAGCATATACTAAAGATTCATGCTTACATACTAGTCTACCAAGCCTATGTCAACACACTTTTCACATGCTTATCTTCTTTGCTTGATCTAAAACCACATCAACATGCTAGAAACAATACGATAAGCCTCAAACAATACTTACCTTAGCTCATATGCATCTAAATCCTATTTTTCACAATGTTTTATTCTTTTTAAGAATTAATTATTTAACTCCTAAGTAAATAAAGGTCTAAGTAAATGTAAATTAGTATTTAATGTGTCTCAATTAGCCTACTAATATATGTAAATAGATATATATATTTTACCTTTTCTAAAAATATTAATAAGTGTAAAGAAATCGAACCTAGCTTATATTGTGCTGAAATAGATGATGTAGGATCTATAAATTATTGTGTAAGGATGGAAGACTATCAAAAACAAGACCCAAAACTCTATTTATAGATTAGATAGGAGCACAAAACTTGGGACACCCTACTACTTGGTTTTATAATATACTTTCAAGGCTATTTTACACTTCTATCACTATTTTCCTAGTGGTCTAGCTTTTTTAGGTTCTTCTTGGTAGGTCTGTGACACCCTGGTAGTGAAATATTGAAGCCTAGGTCTATGCAGATGTCATTATGTGTCTGATTAAATATTCAAAACCCTTAAGAGATCTTGTTGCTTGAACTTGAGTAGAAAACTTAGTAAAAATAGGAGGGTTTAGTGTGTAAAGGATACATTGATTGCACTTCACACCCCATGTGTGGGCACGTTACTTACATACCAATACTTTAAAGAGGGATCAAGCTAATGTAGTTCTCCCATTCGAAGTTTTTAGTGCAATTATTTGATGTATGCAACTATGATACAAAACTATAATGTACTTTGGATGACTAGGGACTGGTATGAGTGCTTGAATAGGCGTGAATTGGTTTTTGAAGGTTGTATGTAAAGAATAGGGAAGAGTGCTTGAGTGTACTTGTATTATTATTTATTTTTTGTGAATGAGTGCCAACCCTTCTAAATGGAAATTGAATGTAATTTTATGTGGAAACTAGTGATCATGAGTTATATGAGCTTGCCTTAGGCTAATAAGGGAAAGATAAGGATTTGGGAAAATATGACCATTTATGGCTAAAGTGAACTCAAAAAATAGCACAAAAAATAGGATACCCCTAAGTTTTAGTTCTCTTGTCCAATTTAGGCATTATTATCCTAGGTGGATAAGACATATGGAGTGGATCTAGTTTTAAAAGGGCTGCTTGGGTCTCAAAAAGCTAAGTCTAGGAAGCTATGAGTGACTGGGAATCAATGAAAGTCTAGTTGAGAAGGGCTGAGTGAGAAAGAAAGAGGACCTATAGGTTGGGTTATATTAGCCATTCCTAAGTCATCCCATTTCAAATTTTATAAGATTCCATTACCCCCCCCCCTTTTATTCTAGTGATGCAACAAAGAAAAATACTAGGATAAAGGAAAACTAAGAAGCATAACTGAACTTACCTATAAGGGTGAAGTTCATGAAGCTATGTGATGCTAGATATACATAGAGAGATCATATTGTGAAGTGTGAATATAAAAATAAAAACATGAAGTAGATTCTTTCTTACTAGATACACTATATCTAAAATAGTAATGTATAAAATTTGAGTAAAGGAAGAGATGAATGAATACACCTCACTAGGTATGCATACCAATATAAAACCTATTGTGATGTTGGATTGTGATGAATCAAGACTAATATCATAAATGGAATTGAGTGATCAATTACCTAAAATATGGATCAATAATACAAAGGTTAGACCTTTGCATCCATCATCACTAACTATGTGAAGTTATCGAATCATGTGTGTGCTAATTGATGTCTAGACTATGTATCCAATCCCTCTGAATAGGTAGCTCAAGAATAAAAAGGTTGGCCCTATGAATCCATCATTTCCCCATGAAGTTAAAATATGAAGTGATACCTATATATAAAATATTTCATATGAGATAGATCCTGGATCCCTTGAATGTGCTAGAAATATGACACTGTGGCATGGATAGCTAAATGTGTGCTAGAAACTAGGCAACTTTTTGACCATTTTGAAAGATGGAGATTAGGATTGTATGAAAGCCACTCTAAAAATAGTTCACTAAGCTTATATTGTATCCAACTCAAGAAATTAGGTACATAGAAAGATAAACTTGTATGAAAGTTTAACTTGAATGTGATGCCAACCACCTACAGATGCAGTAAGGCACGTAACTATTGAGAATGCTTGGAACAAGCTAAACTTGAAAATAAAAGAAAATTAATTTGACATACACATTGCCCCCAATCATTGATGTATAAAACATGGATTTTGTTTAGAAGTTATGCCAACTACCCAATCTAAACTGAGAGTGATAACCATCATGTTGCACATGATAACCCCCTGTATCTAAGAAAACTATGTTGAAACTACTAAATCTAAAGGATCTATAAGTGTGAAAAATATCCCTAAACTAAAATTTATGCCTATTTTTAGAAATATTGAGTGTTTTTCTACCTAGAAAAGAGAACTAAATTTTGGACACCCCTAATTTTGGTGCTATTATCCATTTCTAATGCTATTGTACATTTTTGACACTATTATCTAGTGTGAAACTAACTACTAATCTGAGTCTATTTTGTTTTCCTACTTTGATTTGATTGGTTTGACCTCTATATTTTATTTTAACTATTTTAAATGATGTTATTTCAATTGATAAGAGGTTTTTTATCTATGATTAATCCCCTATTTTATGTCCCCTCTTCTGAGGGTAAGAATGATGAACCTTCAATGGCTTCCCTTAGAAGAAAAGAGACCTACAAATGTGTTAATATAAAAAGATATATGACATAGCATTTGATTTTTAACAATATGTTTCAAGATATATCAAAAGTTTGTATTGAGATATTTTTAAATCAATAGGGCTATGCCTAGATATATATAACAATATGAAATCATGTATAATGTACTAACCTGGAACTGGAAATGTTAATTATTAGTTGTTAGTTGGAGGGATAGAGCATGATGTCCATCATGATATCTAAGAAATAAAATAAAATGCATGATATGGATCATCTCATTACATACATTTGATAAGAAAAAAACAAACAATAAATAGCCATACTACATGGGCCAAGGGGCCATGTAAACAAGGGACATGGGCACATGTTGCTCAAACTAGAAGACAAGCATGGAAAGCATGTTCAAATTCCCCATACACATACAAGTGAAATAAGCAAAGTTGGCACATAGGCAACAAGCACATAGAGGAGTAAAAATAAAGGACTACAAAATATCTTAAGTCACACACATGAAAAGAAGCAAAGGACATTGGTAAATGTCCTATGCCACAAGTAAGAGACAATCTAGAATTGAAAATGCAATCACACAAGCTACACTAAGTACATAGAGAAAACATGTAATTAATAGAAAGAGACATTCACATATAACTAATCAAAGAAAATGTGAGAGTATGAAAAACATGTGTAGTAAAAGACTAGGTATATGCTAATAAAATCATAAGTGGTAGATACTAGTGAGATGTTGATATAGTATTCTATGTAAGATATAAAGTAATGTACATCATCATGATAACTTAGAGTGTGTGGTATAGAAATGACATAACCTAGATTGTGTAATCATGTAGAAGATGCCTGCAATGGGTAGGTATAACAATGTATTCTCAAATGTAGAAGTAGGAATGCCCACTCTATGGGTAGAATTAAGAAATTAAGTAGTTAGATGTCACTACAAACACTCAAATAAGATCAAGTGAAGCATGGTAATGTATAAAATTGACATACAAGAGCATGAAGTAATAAATGTAAGTCCTAACATGATAGTAGTGATGTAAAGCATGGATGATGCATACAATCAAAATATTTTTGGAATTTCTTGAAATTTTTTGAAATTTTTTGTATTTTTTTGAAAATATTTGAACTATGTACAATAATAACTAGAAACAAACAATACTAACTGATGAGTCTCAGGTAAGACTCCCTATCCTAGTGTCCTATGTCAAATAACTAAATTGTGCATGATCATGAGGCATGAGTGTATGACTGAGATTGTAAAGATAAAATATAGTACATTATAAATACTCTAAAATATTTGAAGTGGAAGCTAAATGTGGGGTCCCCCTATAACTTTGATAAGTAGATGCAATTATAGGGCTCTTAGGGACCCATATAGAAGTAGGAAAAGGCACTCATTGAATAGGTGCTCTATATGTAGCTATATGAGAAATTCATGTAATTACTCTAGGTGTGAATACTATCACTATAATCCATCTTGAATATTGAAGCTAACCCTCTATAATGGTGATGGATGATGTAACTCTAGCTGAACCTAAAGTGGAACTAGAATAGAAGTTGTAGGAGAAGCTAAAAATGGTGGAAGAACTAGATCTAGTGACTAGATGCCGGTACATGGTTCTAAAGTGGGGAATGGTGACTCCTAAGTAACTCCACCAATTTTAATAACCTAATTACCATAAATTTACTTCACACACCTATGAATTATATAAGGTAATGCCTTGAGTTCTTAAATCCAAGATCGACCAAGTAGTATGTCAAAAACTCTTGCACTAAGAATTGTAGTGAATGGTGTAGCCACATGTGTAGGACCAACTTGTAACGGAAGTACTATCTCTCCTAATGAAATATAAACATGCCCATTAAACCCACTAATAACTATATTGGTAGGTGTTATATCCCACTCTGAATAACCCAAATGTTATAGTAGTGTGAAAGTGCACATATTAAGACTGGAACCATTATCAATGAGTACATTATGAATAGGATGATTATGGATATGTGTTTTAATAAAAAGTCCATTGTAACCTATATCATCCTCCACAATATCTTGATGTAAAAAATATATCGAAGGCCTAGATAAAAATCTAGACTCATACACACCTATCATACCCCTCAAAGGATGTATCTCAACTAAAGATGCCTAGTATGTAGCTAGTGGAGGATGTGTATGATATGTATGATCAACACCTAATGCATCCTCTTTATCTTGTTTTAAATTCTATGGAAATGTATTTGAAAATATTTTCAAATCCATATATTATGTTGGCTTTGTCTTTAGAGGCTTAACTAAAGTGCATAGATAAAGTAGATTATCATCTGGCAAATCTTGTATCTTATGTCATAAATCAATGCATTTATTTGTAGTGTGGCCTAGTGCCTTGTGAAAATTGTAAAATGCATGTTGATCATATCCCCATAGAAGAGGATTTGCTGGATCTACTTCCCAAATAGGTGGGTGAGTGATGATGTCACATTCTAATAATTGTTGGTGAACTCTAGCTAGATAAATAGGTAAATTTATAAATGCACATCGAGGAGGTGCTGATAAAAACACATGCTAAGGGGGCTCAAAATCTGCATTGACTATTGGTTGATTTCGATTCTTATTGTCATTGTTTTTGGCCATTTATGGGACTTTTCTATTACTCTTTTTTTGTGCATCTAGAGTACTTGAATACTTGAGTTTACCCATTGAAATTAACTTGACTTTCTTCCCTTAAGTGTATGCCATAATTTAGGGAAGGAAGAGAATATTTTGAAAATAATGGTTTCATGTAATTTTGGTAGAGGGGTCTATTTTAAGATGTCATATAGCTCTTGATCAGGCATGGGGCTAGTTAGCTTATCCAAAATAGTCTTGTATCTGAGAATATAATTCATGAGGAGCTCATTTGGCCTTTGTTTCTATTATGTAATTTATACATATGAAATCTTGTTACCAATGTTGGTATTAAAATTTTCTAAGAGCATGTGTACTAAAGGATTAAAAGCTATGACTGACTAATTCAGTAGACTTTAAAACCATTATAGATCATAATCCTTTAGGCTCCATGGAAAGAGTTTGGTAAGTATCTAGTCATTGGGTACATAATCCAAACATCCTATGTGAAATTTTCTAAAATGTGTCTCTAGATCACCCTTACCATCATATAGAGTAATCTTGGGTTGAACAAAACCTAGTGGTAAGGGTGTAGAAGTAATGTGATGTGCCAATGGTGTATGCAAAAGAGCAATAGAATCCAATGCCTATATAGGTCTAGAAACACCGTGATCAAGATGTTTTACCTTGGATTCAAGAGATATTATCTCTTGGACAAGGGATGCCACATCAAGAGAAAGGGATGTATGAACTACAACTGGTGGCATAAAGGAAGGTTGGGTTGTTATAGGGGTTGTTGAGACATAGTTACCCTGACAGTGTCACTAATAAGTGGCTACTTTATGGTTTGAGAAGATTTTGCATTGTTTACTTTTTGTTGTTCTTCTTGTTAAATCCTAATCATGTCATATTTCATAACTAGATGTTTGGTTAAGAGTTGTTGAAGTTCTATTTTATCAGTTTCATCAAAATTGGTATCTTGGGCCATTGGTAAAGTAGGAAAACAATTTGAAATATGTTTAAAGGTTTTTCAATATGGTGTATTGAAACAAGTGATAAAAATGGAAAATACTAAATATAAGAGATATAAAATCCAAAAAAAATAGTGATTTAGCATTTGCACAAAAAGGATACTGAGTTGTCAAACATGTAAGGTGATACCACAAGAAATAAAGAGGTGCTAGTATATGCAACTAAATATTTTTCAAAAATGCTTGTGCTAAATACTATGAATGTTTTATTTTTGAATTTATTGTTTGAGTTTGATATACAACTAAATTGTCAGCAAAATGATGTGAAATGTACTAGAAAATAACAAAGTTTAATGCAACTAGGGTTTTGAATGATTTTTTCTAAAATTAGTGTAGTAATTTGAAAATTTTATCAAAAATTTGTAGTTTTAATTTTGAAAAATTGAAGAAAAATATGAAAATATTTTTAAAATTAGCAGTATATTTTTCCTATGTTTTGAATGTGTTTGTATGCAAATAGGACCTAGTATGTACAAAATATGGTTTGGGTGAATTTATAAAAAATATTTCAATTAATTTTTAGTTTTATGATTTTTAAATTCAATAAAAAATAAGGAAAATATTTTAAAAATTATAAATAATTATTCCCTAGGGTTTATAGGGTTTTTGTTGAAAAACTCAAAGTAAGTCGAGTTCACCAAATGTTTTATTCTTTTTGGGAATTATGTGTTTAATTCCTAAGAAAATAAAGGTTTGAGTAATTTTAAATCAATAATTAATGTGTCTTAATTAGCCTACTAATATTTGTAAATAGATATGTATTTAACCTTTTCTAAAAATAGTAAGAAGTGTGAAGAAATCAAACTTAGCTTTTTCTATGCTAAAATAGATGATGCATGATCTAGAAATTGTTATGTAAGGATGGTAGACTATCATAAATAGGACCCAAAAATATATTTATAGACTATATGAGATTTCCAAACTTAGGAAACCCTATTACTTAGCATTGTAGTCCACTTCTAGCATTATTTTCCACTTCTAGTGTTATTATCCTAATGATCTAGCTTTTATGGGTTCTGATTGGTAGGCTTGTGACACCTTGGTAGTGAAATATTGAGTCTTGGTTCTATGTAGAGCTCATTGTATGTCTAATTAAATATTTAAAACCCTTAAGATCTCTTAGTGCTTGAAATTGAGTAGCAAAATTTGGGAAAAGAGGAGGGGTTAGTGTGTAAAGGATATTGTAGACACACTTCACACCCTGTGTGTGGGTACACTACCTACATACCAATACTTTGAAGAGGGATCAAGCTAATGTAGTTATCCCACTTAAAGTACATGGTGTAATTATGTGATATATGAAACTATGATATGAAACTATAATTCACTTTGGATGTCTAGGTACTGGGATGATTCCTTTAATAGTCTTGAATTGGTTTTGGAAGGTTGTATGTAGAGAATAAGAGTTCTTGAGTTTACTTGCTTGTATTATTTCTTCTTTTTAATGAATGAGTATCAACCCATCTAAATGGAAATTTAATGGCATTTTATAGTGAAACTGATGATCATGGGTTAGATGACCTTACCTGAGGTTGATAGGGGAAAAGATAAGGATTTGGTAAAATCTAACTATTTGAGGCTAAAGTGAACTTGGACAATAGTGTCAAAATTATGACACCCTTGAGTTCTAATTCTCATATCAAAATTAAGAACTATTTTCCTAGGAAGATGAGATCTAAGGGAATGGATTTGAGTCTAAGAGGGCTACCATGGTATCAAAAAACTAAGTCTAAGAAGCTACGAGTGACTGGGAATTAGTGAAAGTATAGCCAATAATGTTTGAGTGAGAAATAAAGAGGAATTGTATGTTGGGTGCTATTATCCATACCTAAGTTATCCCATTTCATATTTTATATGATTACACACAAATTCAATCTCAAACTCATCATCATGACATAACCACTTTATAATTAACTTTGACATCAATGCACACATGACATCAATCTTTGACATCAATTAAAATACTTTCCAACACCCTTGACATCTTCAACACTCCATGAAAAAATATTAGCATGAGTAACATGCTCATCACCAATCACTTGCATATATAGGTGATCAGGAATCCAATCACCTTTGAATCTTCTTAGGTCTATGAGTGAACCATTTAGTACCTTCATAAATGATATTTATTTCTCTCTGAGAGCCTTGGTTGGAGCTTTAAATATTGTGATCTCCATCATATCCATTGGATGTTATTCAAAAAAATGCAAACTAGAGTGTATGATAGTCTTTTCAACCTTATCTTATTTTATAATAGGAAGTTGTTGATATTTAAAAGCATTAAAATATTATTCTTCATGATATAATACCTTTGGATCTATCTCAACATAAAGTGGGTATATTTAATATCTTGGAGCATAAAAAATTTTACCTTAACCTCATTATCCATGTCTACAACTTCTTGGACACTAGCATCATCCAATTGCTTCATTCTAATAGATTCTTGATTAGTAAAATGACCATCTCTATGCTTGATATAAAACTTGTCAACATGATCATTAGTCTCATTATAAGCCTTGATAGTAGATATAAAATCTCTTGGATAAAAATGAGAGTTACCGAACTTGTCAAACTCGTTGCATATAACATTGAGCTTTTGTCATAGTTCTTCATTCACAACACGAAACTTTTCTTCATACTTATTGAGATAATCAACATCATATTTATTAGAGGCATTAACAAAATTATATGTTTTGGAGAGTTTTAAATTATGTCATGGTGATTCCATGGAGGTGTTTAGGTGAGTGGATAAAGTGCCTTGATAGTCTAAGTGATAATGAGAAAGTGTACAATATGCTTATCCTAGTATGCTTGGTTAATCTTTAGTTTTTTCATGGTTTGAGATGATTGGGAATGAGTATAAATCATTGATCATGTGATATATTTTATATTATAGGTTAATTATGCATTTTTTTCTTGTGTGCATAACTGGAATTCATTTTGTAGTCCATAGTTATCATCTAGACATTTTGGGTCCAATGGCAAAAAATCTAGGTAGGCAATTTGATGACATCCTAATTTACACATGTGGATGATTCAAAGGGATTTGGTCATATATAAAAATAGTCCCAATTTTTTATGTTCCAATTCTTAATTCATGAAATTAATTGCATCCAATGATATGTATATGCAAAGTTGAGCTCCTAGACATTTTGATAGTGTTTTCGATGTTCAAAAAGAGCTGAGTAAGCAGTTTGGTGACATCATATCTTTCATGTATGAAATATTAAAGATAATATTTATATATTAATTAATTCACATATGATATAATATTTTATTTGATAAATCTTAGGTCATGTGACTAAGTGGAATAAAATATATGCAAGTGCAAAGTTGGGCTCCTAGGCAGTTTGACATTATTAGATGTGGCAAGAAAAACTAAGTAGGAATTTTGATGTAGTCAAATTTCACATGCGTCATAGTTTTATAATGAATAGATCATATGGGTTTGTTTATTTTTATTATTAGTTACTATTAACTAAGTTTCAGGTCATGTGATGAATCACATAAAAATATATACATGTGCAAAGTTGGCCTTCCAAGTAGTTCTAGGCATAGTTGGCTCAATGAGAAAAAAATTTATATGAGAATATTAATGAAGTCATATATCACACACAATGGTTTCAAGATTATATTGATATATGGTTTTATTATCCTATGTTAGGAGATCATATGGTCAAATTTTTAGATCATGAAACTTAGTGAAACAAAAGTTATTAAGGTCTAAAGTTAGCCTTCTAGGAAAATTACAATGGTTCCCATACTTAGTCAATTTTGTAAGAGATAAAGATTAGGACAAAGTTAAGATATAAAGGTGAGTAAGTGTTTATTAAAATATATATAAGTGGTTCATATTGATAAATTTGAGTTCAAAGTGTTCAAGTTTTAATGATGAGCAAAGGTAAAGGATAAAGATCTAATAGTTCACATTTAAACATGTGATTGAGATCAATAGTGTGACTGTAGTCAAAGTGGTCAACCTGTTCAAAGTTTAACATCATCAAAGATTTATTATCCTTATAAATAATAAAATAGAGGACATGAGATGATGGCAAGGTTTTAGAATTTTAATTGTGATCATTTAAATTAAAATAATTAAATTTAACAAAGGAAAGACTAGTGTCTAGTTTTTTGTCCATATCTTTTGATATAGGCAAAATTTGTGCATGGTGTAAGAAGTGAATTTGTATATAAATAAAATATGGATATTAAAATATATATTTAATGTTCTTAAATTTTATACAATAAAATTTATGAATGTTCAAATTTGACTATGTTTTCATGCTTATTCTACAAGTGACCCAAGAAGATTCTTCAAGCTTGTTTTGATGTTGTTTCTATATCTCATGATGAATTAACCATTGGAGAGTGTTTTATAATTAATGAGGATGATATATGTTATCTTTTTAGGCATGATAAATATATCTTGAGTAATAAAAGTACTTGATAAGCTGACTATGTCTTCATTCATGGTGTTCTTATATATAAAGTCTTTGTTTGAGTTGATTAAGCATACACAGAGGTGAGTAGAGATGACTATGATCAATTGAGGATGTTGAAGTTGTCATATGGAGTGGACTAATTTAGTTAAAATTGGTCCTATTCTCTTTATGAAGTATTAAATTGGTGAATATGTTTCCATATGACCTATAAGGGCTATAAGGGCCTAATTGAAAGGTGTAGCTACCTAAGGGTGACCCATGGATGCTATAGCTGACCTATGTAGATGGTATTAAGTTATGTATAAATTTTATATATGATTTAAGGGTTAATTTATGCCTATTATCTGACCAATATTGTGATTATCATGAATTATCTATAAATAGTGAAACTAAATGTGACGATTTCTAGACTTGGAAGAGGTGTGTATATGTGAGAGTTATGGAGTGAAGGAGAGGGAGAGTGCCTAGTAGAATATTTAATGAGAAAGGTAGATTGAGGACTATTTTTATGACCTATGGTTCATGTTTATAATGTCATAATAGTACTCTTGTATGTTTAAGATGAGTGAATAGGTCTTCGATTATCCAAAAGGATGTTTTAGATGATTTGAGTGTGTAGAGTTGAATAGAGCTAATATAATTTGTATCTCCATCAAATTGTTGGGAAATAAGTGTTAAAGAGATGTTGTGTTCATATTATTTGTTGTGGTTTCTCAAAATATAGGGTTTTTTATCTTCCTTATAATATGAAGCTTGCTAAAAGTCTAGTTTTTATGGTTGCTCAACTAGATAGGTGTGGTAACACCTTGTGGGATTATAGTCTCACTAAATAAGGGATATTAGTTCCTTGATCAGTTGTACCTAGTTTAAATTAGTTATTGTTATTATACGATATTAGTCTAATTAAATTTTCCCATGGTTTTTCTCCCCCAATAGGGTTTCCCACATATGTCATGTGTTTGACCTTGCATTGACTCTCTTGTTTATTGTTATGAATGATATGTATGCTTCATGAATGCATATGGTAACTGATTAAGAGTTTTAAATTATTTAAAATTGATTTTGGATTATCTAGACTCACTAATTCACCTCCTCCCTCTTAGTGTTTGTACTTTGCACAATTGGTATTAAATCAGGTCCTTTGGTAAAGGATTGACATCTTAAAGGTGATATAAGGTACAATATGGGTAGTCATCAAGGAGGTTTATATACTAAGTAATAACCACTCTTCAATGGATCCAATTATGCATTTTGTATTTTAAATATTAATACCTACATCATGTCCCTAGGGCTTGACATTTTGAAATCTATTGTGGATGGCTATTTTATGCCTATTATTCTTCCATTTAGTGTTGCAGATAAGAAGTTGTTTGAGAACAATTCTAAGGGAATAAATGTTATCACTTGTGATATTTTATAGACTAAATACACCAAGGTAATCAATTATACATTTTCCAAGGAAATATAGGATAAATTGAAGAGTATTTATGAAGGAGACTCAAAATTTAAGTTTGCAAAGTTGCAAACTCATTAAAGACATTTTGAGAGTCTGAATATGGAGGAAGAAGATTATGTGGCATCTTTTCTACAGAGAGTTTATGATATTATGAACATCATCAAAGTTCTTGGAGAGAACCTTGAAGAAGCTATTATATTTTAAAATGTATTAAGGTCCCTCTCTCTCAAGTTTAATCCTAAAGTATCTATGGTAAAATAAAGTCATGCTCTTACTTAGTTGAAGTTGGATGAATTGCATGACATCCTTACTACCTATGGGATGAGGAAGAATGATGATATACCACCAAAGAGGGAAGAAACATTCAAGATAAAAATGAATACAAAGAATAAATTCTAAGGTAATAAACCCAAAGAGGATGACACATCTGATATTTATGAAGATGAACTAATTGCCTTATTTGCAAAGAAATTAAAAACAAGGTCAAGAAAGTATAAGGGTAAGATACCCTTAAAATGATTCAATTTTGGTGAGATAGGAAATTTTGATAACAAGTACCCTCATAAGCATAATGAGAATGATGATGAAGAGAATTATGAAGACCAAGATGAAGACAAGAAGACATACATGTCTGATAAAAGGAAGAAAGGTTTTAGATAGTCTAACAACAAGAATAAGTTCTTCAAGAACAAGAAGAGTTGATACACTAATAAAGATTATAACTCATTAGATGAGAGTGAAGACAATGAATCAGAGTATGATCATGAATATGATGGTTCTATTAAATATGAAGCCCTCTTCATGGTTGAGGAAGGATATTGCTCAAATAAAAAGGTGTCTACTTGGAGTGATTCATATGATGAAGAAGATGAGGTGGAATATGAGACTACATTGACAAATTATCTTGAAAAAATGAATATTGAGAAGAATATTAACAAGAATATGAAGTCTCAACTCAAAGAATATGAGGAAAATTTCTATATGTATTAGGCAAGAATTAATAAAGACACCAAGGATCATGAAGATATGGTCAAGAATCTCAGTTTTCAATTAAAAATCCTATCTATGAGCTTAAAAGCTAAATAAGATGAATGTTCAAGGTATGTAATTTAAAATGAGTCATTCAAATATAAGTTAGAGAAGACATATATTAAGTTCAAGTCATTTGTGAGATTTAAAAAGATCTCGAGTGATCTAGACAATATTTTGAATGATCAAACAAATATAAATGATAGAATTAGTCTTGGATACAAAGAAGAACTAGAGAATTCAATTCAAGACAAGATGAAGACTAATGTGAACAAGAAAAATCTTAATTTGAAGACAAATCATTAGATAAGGAATGAAGGTGTTGGTAAAATGAAGACAAATTATATTAGACAACTAAATGCCATGAGGTATGTTAGTTTTAATGGTTAATATTACACATGTAATCAGTTTGGGCATAGAGCTAGAGAATGGAAAAGACCTTTTAGAAATGAGTTTGCATGGAACTATGATGGGGGTCATTAGTTAAAAGGTGTGAACAAATTTAAGTGCTTCAAATATCTTCATGAGGGACACTTTTTTAAGAAGTGTTAAAATAAGGTAAGGCATGGTGAGTGTTCTTCAAAATAAAGAGTTTATTTTAGTTGTTATGACATATGACACATTAAAATATTTTGTCTATATCAAGTAGAGCAAGTTTAGTTCACTTCAAATATAATGGTCTATTAAAAATGTGAGAAGCTTGGTCACATTGCTAGATTCTACAAGTAAAGGCCATCAAGTCAAAATGATTTAAATTAGGCTCCCAGAGTGTAAGGAAGAAGGCAAGTTAACTCATGTAAATCAAAGGTGGTAAGTATGGGTCATGATGCATCTATTGGTCCATGTAATCTATTTTTCTATGGTAGATAATTCTACAAAATTTAAAGAGTGTTAAGGGCTCTCATTATCTTCTCATATTGTGGATAAAGAGAGGACCAAGGTACTGGTTGAGGCTAGTTCTAAGGTGAGTATGGATCCAAGTGAACATCCTACTATTGTTTAGCAATTTTCATGCAAAGAACATTAATTTTCAGTGTCTAATGTTGAGGTTCTGAACTACAAGGAAGATTCTTCAAATGAAAAGGTGTGTCATGAATCTATGTTACCTCCATGTATTCCTAATTCAATCCTAGAAGAAAATAAGAATATTATAGTGGATGAGCATGTTGCTTCTCTTAAGCCTAAGAAGAATAAGAAGAACTATAAGTATCAGATGACCAAAGAGGAGAAGGAATATGAGTATTTCTGGGAAACTCCTAGTTTCACACCATTCTAGAACATTGTGAAGTAGGGTGTCTCTATCTCTACTTCTTAAGAGGTTCATTTTAGTGGAGAAGTAAGTGTTGTTATGTATGTAGTGTTTACCAAGTTAGAATGGGTGTTTCTAGGTAGCCTAGTGAGATTGATGCAATGTTAAGAAGAGTTTTATGCTCATAAAGATTTGTACAATTCTTTGTGATGAGTTCCATGTAGTTTTGTGTCTTGATGATCTTGTTTGTGCCAATTGAAGATTATTGATTTCTCTTAGTTTTCTTAGTTTTGGCTTAAGGGCTAGTAGGCCTAAAATGGGTTATATGAATTCAATATTCCAAAAGGTGTGGAGGCTCAAATTTTGGTTCAAAAGTGTGTGATGGTTGTCTCTAGGTATCAAATTTTTTTTAGAGGTGTGCATTGACCAGAAGGAGGTTTGTTGACCTTGTTTGTTTTGAGATTCTAGGGTTTTGGGCTCTCATATAAAATTGGTTTGAATTATGATTTGAGATTATTATTAATAGGTTGAATTGGTCAAATGTTTTTTCAAATCAAGATTTATAGAGATTTTAAGGTTTGTGGATTTCAAGTTATTCAAGTTTTTATCAAAATGGAGGCCTAATTAGTTTGTAAGTTTGTGAGGGAAGTATGTTACATAGGATGAGATAGGTGATGAAAGTTTTTGTTATTGAGGGGGAATATGAGAGTGATCCATATATTAATTTTCATATATTTAAGTTGTGTCTACAAAAATTTGTGGGCTCTACAAGTTCTAGGTAGGGCTATAAGGAGACTAGATAGGTCTAGTGTGAAGAAGAGTAATTTTTGCTTAGTTTCTCCAAAATAGAAAGGTATTTATGTTTCAAGGTGATTTTTTAGGTTTTTTTAAAACATTTTTCCTATTTTTTTAGTGGAATGAAGTTCTGTTGATGATCCTTCAAGTGGATTAAGAGAGAAGGCTAGTAAGTCAATGTGGTGATTCTTCATGGTGTATGGAGATCTGAATATGATGAAGAGCTACAATGGATTAGAGATCTTAGAGAAAGTAACCTTCAGATGTTTCTTGGTGAGTTACATCATATTTAAATATTTTTTAGTTCTTTATTCATTGTTTGTAGTGCTTGGTTGAAGAATAATATTGGCATGTAATAAGAAGAATGGTGTCAAGGTAAGAAGATGTAGGCTCAAGGTAAGGGGGAGTTTGTAATATCTTTATAAGATGGTATTATCTTATTGGTATTATTTCCATGTCATTAATATAATTTCTCTCCCACTTTTTCATTTTATCAAAGGAGGAGAAAGTTCCTATTGTGGGAGTGCTTGAAGAGAAAAAGAATGTGAGTTGTATATTATTATATGATGGTTGTTGACATTAATGAAAAGAGGGATATTATTAGAGAGTTTTAAATGATGTAATTTTGATGTCATGGAGGTTTTCAGGTTAGTGGATGAAGTGTCTTGATAGTCTAAGTAATAATGACAAAGTGTACAATATGCTTGTCCTAGTATGCTTGATTGATCTTCAATTTTGGCATGGTTTAAGATGATTAAGGATGAGTCTAAAGTATTGAGCATGTTAAATAGGTAATATAATAGGTAAATTATGCATTAAAATATTGTTTTCATAATTTTAATTCATTTAGTAGTCCATATTTTTCATCTAGACATTTTAGATCCAATGGTAGAAAATCTGGGTAGGTAGTTTGATGACATCATAATTGCCACATGTGGATAAGTCAAGGGGAGTTGGTCATATGGTTGTCATAATATTATTAATAAGTTGATATGTACCAATTCTCAAGTCATTCAATTAATCTCATCCAAAGATATGTGTATGTAAGGTTGGGCTTCTAAGCATTTTGACAGTGTTTTCCATATTCAAACAAAGCTAAGTAAGTAGTTTGGTGATGTCATATATTACACATGAAAGTTTCAGGATCAGATTAATATATGGATGAGTTACCCTATGAGATAAGATCTTATTTTATAAATCTAAGGTCATGAAATTAATCATGATAAAATATATTCAATTTCAAATTTGGGCTCTCAGGTGGTTTGACAGTATTTTTCTTAAATGCCAAATTTGCATGTGGTATGAAAAGCTAAATAGACATTTTGATGTAGTCATATTTTTCACATGTAGTAGTTTAATAATGATTTAATAATATGGGTTTGTTTATTTTTTTCCCTATTTTATATCCACTAATTTTCAAGTCATGTGATGAAGTACATCAAAAGATATGCATGTGCAAAGTTGGCCTTATAGACAATTTTAGGCATAGTTGGCTTTGTGGTAGAAAACTCTAAGTGAGAAGATTAAAAGAAACATATCTTGAATGCATGTGGGTTACAAGATTAGTTTAATATATGGTTAGATTATAATTTATTATTATATCATATGGTCCAAATTTTATATCATGTAACTTATCACAACAAAAGTTATTAAGTTCCAAAGTTGGCCTTCTAGGTATATTGCAATGGTTCCCATACTTAGTCAATTTTCCAAGAGATAAAGATCAGGAGAAAATAAATATTTTATGATGAGTAGGTGTTTATACAAATATATATCAATAGTGTGTATTAATCAAGATGATTACAAAGTGTTCAAGGTTTAACATTGAACAAAGGTAAAGGATAAGGATCTAACTATTCGCATTTAATCATGCTGTTGAGATCGATGATGTGAGTAGAATCAAAGTGGTCAACATATTCAAAATTTAAAATTAATAAATAATTATCTCCTTACACTAAGATTTATGGTTCATTATTTATCTAAGTAGTGATGACATTAGATTATATCAAGGTGTTTTAAGTTTACCTATGACCTTTGAAATCAAATATTTGAATTTAACAAAGGAAAGACTAGTGTTTGGTTTTTGGGCCATATCTTTTGATAAAGGAAAAATTTATGCATGGTTTAAAAATATAATTTGTATATGGCTCCAAGATTAATTTGGATATATATATTTGAATTTTTAAGTGTGTACAGTCAAAATTATTAAGGTTCAAACTTTACTATGTTTTTGTGCTTGTTTTGCAAATGACCCGTGAAGATTGTTCAAGTTTGCTTTAATATTGTTTCAATATCTCATGATGAATTATCTATTATGGAGTTTTTTAAAATTCATGAGGCTGATCTATGTGGTTTTTAGAGATGTGATTAATCTATATTGATTATGAACAATGCTTAATAAGTGGATTGTGTGTTCATTCATGGTATTCCTATGTACAAGGTCATTATTTGAGTTGATTGAGCATACACAAAGGTGAGTAGAGATGATTGTGATAATTTTAGTATTTCAAAGGGTTCATTTGGAGTGTATCTATGCAATTAAAATTTGTCTTATGTTCTTGATTAAGTTTTCATTGGGTGAATAGGTCTCCATGTGACCTATAAGGGCTACAAGGGCCTAATTAAAAGGTGTAGCTACTTAAGGATGACCCATGGATACTATAGCCAACCTATGTGGATGGTATTGATATATGTATTTATGTGATATATTAATTAAGGTTTAATTTATGCCTATTATATAACTAAGATGGTGATGATCATGAATGCTTTATAAATAGTGAAACTAAATGTGATGGTTTCTAGACTGCAAGAGGTGTATATATGTGAGAGTTAAGGAGTGAAGGAGAGGGAGAGTGCTCAGTATATGAATTTATGAGTAGAGAAAATATAATACTATGTGTCATGACATGTGGGTCATGATTTTTATGTAATAATAGTTCTCTTTTAGGTTGAGGATGAGTGAAGAATTCTAGGGTGATACAAGAGGATGTTTTGGATGCTTTTAGTGTGTAGAGTTGAAGAGAGATTATATACTTTGTATCTCCATTATATTGGCAAAAAATTAATGTTCAAGAGATGTTGTGTTCATAAGCATTGTTTTGTATGCTCAACATCTATGGGTTTATATCCTCCTTATAAGGTGAAGCTTGTTAAAAGTCTAACTTGTTGTGGTTGCTTAGCTAGATAGGTGTGGTAATACCTTTTAGGATTGTAGTCTCACTAAATAAGGGATAATGGTTACTTGATAATTTTTAGTTGGTATAAATTACTTCTTGTTATTATATGATAGTAGTCCAATTATAGATTTCAGTGGGTTTTCTCCCCTGAGAGGGTTTCCCACATATGTCATGTGTTATGTGATTGATCTTGCATTATCTCTCTTGTTAATTTTTATGAATTATTTATATGATTCATGAATTATTTTGGTAAATAATTAAGAGTTTTAAAAGGTTTGAAATTGAATTTGGATTATCTAGGTTCACTAATTCACCAACTAATGATTTGACCTCTAACAAGATGTAGACTTCTTGAGAAGAAGATTAACATTACCAAGATAGTCAAACTTATGACATATTACATCAAACATTTTCCTAAAATCATTCTTATTCACCTCATGAGTATCATCATACAAATCATCCTCATCAATGGAAGGGATAAATACATCATTTTTCCCACTATGGTGGTCAATTAGATTTATCAATCTATGATCATCATGTTCATGATTTGTATAGTTACCTTCAGTAGCATGATAATCTTTGACTCTCACCTCAACTCTTTTAAGTGGATCTTCATGCATGATATAAGTCCCAAGGTTAGTTTGTTCAATGTATGCATAACTATCATGTCCATATGCATCTACACCATTCTCATCCAATAAAAAATCAAATATTCCTTCAATTTTAGAATATCCATCATCCAAATTAGACTCCTCCTTCTAATTAACAACACAATTCAAGTTAGATATTGTTTCAATGTATGGCTCAATGTGAAACCTTCAAATAAGATGAGTTATAATGTTCACTTTGGTCCCATATATTGTACTAAAGGCCAAGAATGAAAATTTAGGTGAGAGATAGCTACCTATATTTGATATAAAATATCTTGATAGATATATTTCAAAGTGAGTTGGGAGGTCAAAAATAACTATATCTTAAAGGATAGGAAAACTAGGACAATCATGCAGAAAGACCCTCAAATTTTTTATTTGCCCTATGGTTTTAGCAATTATACCATCTATATAGAATAACCATTTGATATGAGTCTCATATTATAGGACAAACTTATTAAATACAACTTTGGGCATGACTGAGGTAGAGGATCCACTATCAACTATGTAATTGTGAACCGATTTGTCACCCACTATGAGAGTGAGGTAAAATGGTGGATGTTTCTCAATCCTAGTAGATGGTTAAATAATAGCATTAAGAAAATTTTCAAGGAAAACATGACTACTACTTTTATTAGAAGATGAAGGAATAGTAGGAATAGTGTAAAATTTATTTTGCAACAACTCTTTTTGGCTAGGCATATGAAGGATATCCGACAAGGAGATAGATGCTTTATTACTTTTCAAGGAATCCAATATGTTTAGAACACTAGTACTCACATTTTATTAATTCCTTGGATGTAAATAATTTATTAGATCTTGAGGAATAGAGGATCCTTGATCAAACTTGGTCACATTCTAATTAGATAGAGGTGTGAGAGTTTTTAGAACTATCACATTTTTAATCATGCCATGCAGGAGGATTGGATGAGCATGTGGGCATGGTACTGCCACCTCCTAAAGCCTTCCTCTTAGATCTGTTATTGTCTATAATATATTCTCTTTGATTGAGTACAAAAGTATCTTACACTAATAAATTGGTAAAGCTTTCACCTTCAAGTTACCAACCCTCATTAACTTGCATCATCATTTCATCTTCAACTGATATGAGGGGAGTAAATCCTCATTGAGAAATAAGATATTTCTCTCCACCTTCATTAGCATCCATGAATTGGCTTTATTTCCAATCTTCTCCTTGTACCAAATTGCTATGAACTGGTACCATCTCTCTTGCATAGGTGGTAGAGTTAGGATTGTATGCATTGGTAGGCCTATTGGAGTTAGGTTTCTATTGACCTCTTCCTCTTCCATATTAATAACCAAATTATGGATGATAAGGATATAAATTGTATTAGGCACCTTTACTACATATTTTCTTATTTATTTTGAGACTCTAAGGCTAGGAACATTACTTTCTAATTAATTTTTTTTTGCCTTCTTGGACTTGGTATTGATATTAAGAGTTTGGGAAACATCTAGAATGTTGGCATAAGTATGAGATAATGGAGGCATAAAAACCTTAGGAGGTAATCTTAAATCTTAGATGATACCATTCTCATATTTTATATAAATTTCATATACTTTAGGGAGAGTGGATTCTCCCATAGATTAAATGATGATAGTAATTTTAGTACCAATGACTCTCAAGTAGGTAGGAACATAAAAATAGGAGGTGGCCTCATGGGAGGAGGCAATATAAAATAGGTATTTTGAAACCTCCCATTGAAATCATGCGTCATTTTTTTGGATCATATTTTTAGCACATTTATGTGATGTATAAGAGAGGTATGATCATTTTCATTTCTAAATCTTGAGGTCAGCAATAATCCAAAATCATCCCATGATGTAATGCATCCACCTTCTAGAGTCCTATACCAATCGAGAGATTCCCCCCTAAGGGAAATGGAAAGGATTATAATATAAATGTTCTCTTGACTGATATTATGCAAGCTACAAAAATTAGAGACATCCCCAATGTGCTCACTAGGTGTAACATGACTCTCATCATTGAATATAGGCACACCTTTTGTGGCATTAGGAGGAATAACATCATATGCTTGTAGGTGAATTGGATTTTTAGTGTTGAAGGTAGGTAAAGCATGAGGTCTAGCCACATCTTCTTAAAATCCTCAAATCTTCAATTTCTTCAACCTCTTCCTCTTTATAAAAATCTATTAGTTCTCTAAAGGGTAGATTAGGTTGAGGATAATGAACTTCAAAGGTTTACGCTGAATAGGTGGATTAATGGGGTTGATCAATCTACTATAGGATAAAATAGTGAGAACCATGAATTATGAGAGTAATTTTATAATAGTAAAATGGTATTGAACTATATCTTACCTTGATGGAGTCACTAAATGCTATGTAGCACACTATTTTTTTACTGATGTTGTCAAGACGAACATTCACATTAATAAGTTACCCTGAAGATAATGGTCCCACTAGACATTATAGAACTATTGTCACCAAATATTTCACCCTATAAGTGGGTGTTCAAGCCTCTTATATATTTTGGAAACATGGTAACACTTCCAATTATGTGGGTGCACCTATAGTGCAAGTGAGCCTCTAGATTTAAGGGTTGGATCCCTAAATATATCTTGATCACCTATGCTAATTCTTGATTATGGGGAAAAGAGTTATAATTTTCATGAATTTAATCTATTCTAATTGGGTTATACAAAAACATGTTTTCAACATTTCATTCACTAAGAAATAAAGCATATAGATTGGTCTCAAAGTCCTAAAGCATTCTAGCATGAGTGTTTTAATAAAGAGGTGAGATGTATGAAAAAATACAATGCAAATGAACTAGAAGAAAATTTTCACACTCCAAGGATAATAATAGACATTAAAGGATCCTATCATACTTGACTACACTCTATATACTTATTATAATGAGAGTTTTTATAGAAGACATGAAAGGACAAGGAAAAATAAAGGATATAATAATTGAACTTAACCATTCATCACTTTGCACCCTCAAAAAAGATATTATTAAAATAAAAACTATATTTATTGAATTATTCTAAGGCAATATGTGACATCAAACTATCAGGGATTCACCATACTAGGTGTGGTCTATCTTACAAAGGCCAAAATGGTGGCTACTTATAGAATTTTAGAGAGATGAGAAAGAATGAAGTTTAATGGTCACTAGAACACATGTATAATTAATAAATAATTAAATTATATGGGAATAGAGTATGAAAGATACCATTAATGCTTCATAAGAAAAATTTCCATATAAACCATGATAAACTCTCCAAAATGGTGTAGAGACTCTTCAACTAGCCTTTGTGAAATTGCCTAAATCATGGATCATCTCTCAAGAATTTGAAAATGAATTAGAGAGAGTTGACACATATGTACTATCTAAGGTAGGTTAAAACATACTATGATAGTAATAATATGTGTTCCTAACTACTATCTATCTTATATAAACTTGTATTCATCATACGTAGTCGTTCATTGCTTTCCCAAACTCCATTATTCACATTTGGTAGTCATTATTCATCTCAGGGCTTTGACTAAGCTTTCATGGTGGCATATGAGTATTAAGAGCTTGATTTACTACAAAATCATTTATCCTACATGTTTTTCCATATGGAATTCTCTTTCTACATTTATCATTCCATTATAAACTATGCTTCTTGTCATTTGGACACATAGCCTCATTTTATCCATCTAGAACTTGGTCAAATTTCCTCTATCAATCTTTTTTGGAGTCTCTTTGGTTTGAAATTAATTTTTTTCCATTGATCATTGATCTAAGGTCCAAATATTATGACATATGAAAGCATTTAATTAAATCTAATCTCTCTAACCTTTGACTCTAGATCATATCATTTGATCTAGATGTACATTTAAATACCAAGCATTGGATCTACCTCCATTTGAATTAAAATGGATACTTTATAAGACTTTATTTTGGCATCTGCATGTGTGTCATTTATTTTCAAATGACCATCATTGATTTTTTCATGTCCATCATAATTTTAACCCTAATGTTTCATTGCTAAGACTTTATTTTGACATTTTCATACCCATAATTGACGTTCACATGACCATCATTGACGTTCATGCACCTATTACAATTTGAACCCCAGTGGTTAATTATTGAGGCTTGATTTTTAATTCCACACAAATTTCACTATCTACTTATTCAAATTTAAATATTTATATCTTGAAATATGTATCTCATCAAAATGGTGAAAATGGTCAACAACTAGGTTTAATAAATACATTTGGTCATACACCAATACATTAAGTATGAATGGGCTCTATTTGATTTACCATCTTTGATTTTGAATTTCTTAGATAGGATAAGTTATAGGTCAATCCTATATTAATTCATTAATTATAGTGAAATTAATGTGAAATTACCATTACTCTTTCTATTTCAACAAATTATATCAATGTGAGTTGATACGATTTTATTTATCTACCTTTTTTAGTAGACTATATCGATGCAGATAAATCCAATATAATCTATATGTATTTTGAATAAAATTATATCAATGTGGGTAAATACAATATCATTCATCTACATTTTTAAAAAATGATATATCAACATAATTTGATACAATAATACACTAAGATCTACATACTTTTCTTGAGTTAGGGAAATATCTTAGCCAAGTTTGATCGAGTTCTATTTACCAGGTTATCTTCTACCTAACTATATTGACATATTCCAATGTAGTTTTGTTTATTTATTATTCCCATAAACTTTATAAAGTAACTATATTTAGTTTTATATCTAAATTTTTAATCCTGTCAAAAGTTAATTTACTCAGATAGCTATATCAACCTTGTTTGATTTAGTTATAAATTAATTTGATCTTAGTCACACTATATTGACCCTAGTTGATATAGTTCTCTATTTACATATTTTTAATAAAATTTATTGGCCCTATTTAATATAATTCATTACTCTTGTTTTTAGATATATTTACACATACTATATTAACCAATTTTTATATAGTTATATACTATGTGAACAAGTACATCAGCTTGCACCCATATAGTTATGTGTGTTTTTCATTTTTTAACATAAGGAAATGTAACATATCTTTGAAATAATTAATCAAACATTTTATTTCAATTTTATTACCTATTTATTTCAATTCACTGAATGCTGTAAATTCTTTTTTGACTTTTATTTTATCTCTGTTTCTATTTCCCTAAAAATTACATCTTAATATTTTTCAAACTACTTAGATATTATTGTGAAGGGTTACATGAATTTATATTTAAAATCCTTGTCTATTATTTATAGACATCATGGAATTAGGGTCTTTCCCCAACAATCATAGCCATGGTATAAATATAAACACAAAATTTAATTTCCATGTACCTATTATGACATTAATCTACACCCTTGGAGAGAGTTCTTTAGGATCCCTCTAACGAAGCCATAATATGGGAAAAATCACACACTATGGGTAACCTATGATGGTGATAAACCTCTGAAGAATTTTAGCTTCAATCTGATGGATCACCTATACTAATGCTACTACAGGGAAAAGGGTTAGAAAAGGGGAAAATGGATCCTAATAAAGTTAACCAGGTGATGAAATAAATAAAAATGGGAAACTCCCATAATATTGAACCATCATTAGATCTATAGAAGATAATGACAGCTCACACAACCTCACAATCTAGCTTAGTGCATAAGTGTTTCATGGACTAGGTTTAAGTAGAGCACTAATCCAAACATGTAAACAACATGAAAACACCTTAGAAGAGGTAAAGAAGGAGGACAATGGATATTAAGACTCCCCTTTACAAGACCATCATGCACAAATCACTAAACACATATATAAGGTAAGAGATAGGTAAATAAATTCTTTATTACATTAAGAGGTAGTTATTACAAATGATTGACATGGTTTAGCCTAATCAAGATGAGAATGTTTGGTAATATCTTAGAGAGTTCCCTACTTTTCCAAGATCAAAGAGTCCTTTTCAGCGTCCAGAATTAGAGAGAGAGGAAGAAAATAAGATATATTGAAGAAAGAGGATGAGATAGAAGGAGAACACCATCTAATATCATTAAATGAGCTACCACCACATTTTCATCAAATCTTTAATATTTCATTATTGATAAGTAATAATTCATTTATCTCAGTAGATTTTGAATTATTTCATTGATTGAGCAACACACTAGAGGACAAGAATGTGTCTATGGTGATGAGTCATGATCTTTCTATGAAGAGGAACCCTTGGAGACCCTAAAAATATATTAAATACTCCAATTAGTTTCTCCAATCACTAGATATCCATCTTGGGATTTTATGTCATCTCCCACTTGACTTACTTGAGAAGACAAAGTATTTATATCTAAGAATCTGACAAATCCATTCCATGTCTATTTTGAGAAGAATTAAGTACTTTATTTTTTGAGGATATAGCCATGTTGATAGATGAGAGGCTTTCCCATAATCACAAATATCTACCCTTACTAAAAAATCTAAACCCATGTATAGTATAGATGAAAACCAATCCTAATTATTGGTTTTCCTATAATTTTAATGTCTATGAAATAAATATTGGTATGTGTTTGATCTTTCTTTGACAACACTTGCCCCCCTTTTGTCTTATTAGGTCTAAAAGACATATTATACATCCATGGAACTCTACAATGTTAGAGATACAAACCACTGAGAGGGGGGAGTGAATAAATGGTGGAAAATAATCTAATTCAATTTCCAAACCCTTTAAACAATTAACCATTCAATACAACCACTCATGAAACATTGAATATTTCTATAATAATGAAAAAATATATAATTCAAGATTATACACTCAACACAAGATCTATGTGGGAACACCTCTTTAGGAATAAACCCCACTCTCAAGCCTAAAACACATGGACTAATTATCCTATAAGAAGTATAAAAACATGAGACTTTAGTGAAACATCTATTCTACAAGGAGCACCTACCCCTAAGATGGTCAAGTCCTTTTGACCAAAATTTAGTGAAACACTTTTTCCACAAGGATCACCTACCCATAGGATGGTCAAGTCCTTTTGACTAGAATTTAGTGAAACCCTTTTTCCATAAGGATCACTTACCCCTATCATGGTCAAGTCCTTCTAACCTAGATGTTGAGCACCCTCCCAACACCTACGATATGAACATCTCCTGATCACTAATTTCCTACCAATCTAATAGAGAAACCCTACAAACACATCCCCTATTACTTTTTCACACACTCATAGACATACAAAATCACCTTTTGAATCACCCTAGACTTATTACAAATAAATCTATTACAACCTCAATAACATGACAAAATAGTCATACACATATTTCACACTCTGATCTATCTTTCAAATCAATCACCAATCTCACACAGACATCATCTATCCTTCTCTCACACTCAATACATCTAAAACATCCTTTTGGATCACTCTAAACCTATTTTCTCATCCTCAATATTCAAACCTATAAGATCACCATTTTGACATCAAAAATATGACCTACAATTCATAAACATAGTCATAAACCTACTCTTCTCTACAACCCATCCACTAAGCACACACCCTTTCTTCTTTCCTTTGCTCTATAACTCTCACACATAAATCTTCTCTCAAGTCTAGAAATCATCACCTTTGATTTCACCTTTTATAGAGAATTCATGATTATTATATCCTAGGTTGGTAATAATATTTGAATTATCCCTTAATTCATCTAACATAGCTTAATACCATTTACACACGTCATCCATAACATCCATGGGTCACACTTAAGTATCTATGACTTTTAATTAGGCCTCATTAGCTCTTATAGGTCTCATAAAGACCCATTCATCTATTTGACACTTATCTGGGCAAATTAAGGAAAAAAATAACACTTTAAAAATACATATATCCATTCCACATTATCTATAGCTCCACCTTAAGTGGAAACATCCATCACATCACCCTTCTACTACAACATAATTAGCCCAAACATCATTTTGTACATATGATCACCAAGAACAAAAACATAGTAAACTTCTAAGCCTTTGATCATATAAAATAAATATTATACAAAGCTTCAAAATCTAAATATATCATCTTCATGGAGTCTAAAATAGTCTCTAATAGCCAAGTCCCCTTGAAACATCCAAATACTATAAAAAACATCTCAAATATCCTTCTCAGGTTTCTTACATAACATGGTCAAACACATATTAAAATTTGGAGCTAAATAAATTTGAATATAAAAAAATTCTAACCTTATAACTAGGTTATCTATATGCACCTTTAATTCCTCTACAACTTTGATTTTTACTACACCTTCAAATTTGTATTATATCAAAAGTTATGGTTCAAATACTACAGATTGATTTTTCCCTTTGCTAAATTCAAATGCCAAAGGTCAATGTTAAAAATCAAACATATTTATATTGTCTCATTTACTTGTATATTTTTTTCAATATTACTATAAGCAGCTTATTATTTACCTTTTCTCATTATTAAACATCGAGCACTTGTTATCATCTCACTACTTTCTGACAATTTAGAACAAATGCACTCTATCGATCTCCTCAAATCAACCAGGTATTTATCAAAAAAATATTACTATTAGATATAGATTAGATATCTAATTAATATTTAAATTTTCATCTCTACATGAATATTTCACACATTGACTTGCACCATTAATCTTCTGATTGCATGATCAATCATGAATCATTGATCTTTTATCCAAACTCTGTGAATGTGACACTTGTCACTAGTGCATTAATTATTTGACATATTGAATTTTACATGTACTATTATAAAAATATATATTATTTAATTCACACCATTATATCTACTAACTAGTGACCTTAGACTTTAGTGTAGTTAAATTGTACGGTATCTCACCTGACATAGTTTACAAGAGCAAATTTAAAGCTTTATAACTTGAGCTAAAGAACACTTCAAGAGTCCAAATTTTTAGAGGAAATTCTTTAAAATATGTAAAATATATCCATGAAATCCTTTGACCTTGGTTTACTTTATAATTACCATAAAAAAATTCTTAAACTTTTTGGTTCATCTATATCTACATGATGTGTAATGATAGTTTAGCTAAGTATGGGAACATAATAAATTTTGTTTAAGAATCCATCTTTACCCATTCATAAATTTTGTTGCACTCAACTACATGACCTAAAACATAGACCATAATAACTTGGGACTAATTTTATCAAACCCATATGACTAACTCCCCTTGACTTATCCATATGTGGCAATGGTGATGTCAGCAAACTGCCTACTTAGCTTTTTCTATCACATAACCAACTATACCAAGATGAACATAATGAAGAACTAGATGAACACCATGCACTTACACAAGCTCTTCAATTATCCTTAAACTCTTATAGGACCATTCACACATTATCAATACTTCATACCCATCCAAAATCATGCCAAAACTAAAGATCAAATATGCCTACTTTAAGCATAGTAGGATAAGCACATTGCAAACTTTGTCATTGAAACTTAGACTATCAAGACACTTCATACACTCACTTGGACTCGTCCATGACATAAATAACCACTCTAAAACATAATGGTGATGTTTTATCCCTAAAATATCCATTTTGGTTCAACCTAGATCATCTTAAAACTTGGATCTTATGCATTTACTTTCTTGAGTCAAAAATAACTTTATTGAGCTCCATTGAAAGTCTCATACGCTCAACTTTGTTCATTTTTCATTGAATTATTGATTCAATAATATAAAATTTAGACACTTGGTAGCCTCATGCTTGATTTGATCTCTATTGACTTATTGACCTTACTCACACCATTGATATTTCTCTATAGGAATGAATGTGTTCCATAGATCTTCTTCTATTTTAACATGCTTAAGACACTTGTCACCTTCATATTGATCTTAGGATATACTAAAATTTTGACCCAATACACATCATTGATATTATTTCTCATGATTACATGTCCACTATTGGATCCTCGAGATGCGTTGATGTTGTCAAGTTATCTCTCACCATTAGATCTTTGATCTAATTGAATACCAACCATTGATCTTATTCTAGGAACTTTTTGACTTATTGACTACCTACATGTTGTTGATCTATGATCCTATCAAGTGAGATTTTGACACTTGTCAACAATTAATTTATCTTTGAAACATGACTATTTGCCATAGCTTTAACTTGATGTTCCCATGTATATTTTACTTTGATAATTCAACTTTAAATTCTTGTAACTTGAGATAAGCAACTCATCAAGTCACAAAATTTGTAGATAATGTTCAAGGCATGAATAAAATTTATCTTATGTGATCCTTTGGCTTTGAGAGGCTTCTTGAGCATACTTTAAAAAATTCACAAGTAAACCAACCTTTTCATTTTTATATGACATGTAAGATGGTCTGGATAATTTAGACTTACACTAGGAACTATTTCTTGTGCAAACTCATTCCATGATCCTAACTACATTTATCACCATGAGGACCTTCTTCCTCAAACCTTTGATAAACTATACTTTAAGTTTACATAAAGTGTTTTAAAAGCTTTGCAAACTACATGTGGTCTTTGGACCACTCATTCCATCCATAACTCTATTCATATCATCCATTTATGTATACGCTTTGTATGTAGGCCAAAATTAACTAGCATCTTTGGTGACTCATAGGGAAGTATGCTTGTTATGCTTAAAAACCCAGACTAGTTACCTTGTCTAATCCATTGGGTATGGAGTCATAAGTATTTTCTCTTAGCTAACATGAAATAATGTAAGGCTGAAAATATGGATAAATTCCTCTTGAAGTAATAGGAAAAACAAGAAATAAAACAATCAAAGTACCTATGTCACTTCAAAAAAGGAAACACACAACATGAAAATAATGTGTACAAGGCACTTAGAGGAAAACAAGAAAACTATTCTAATATGTACAAGGTTGTAACATACAAGTATCTTCCTCTAGATCAAATGGAAAATATTTAACATCAATCACTTGTGGTGAACTAAGATGGAGAAAACCTTACTTTTGAGATCTTATGATAGGTGAGTGAAGATTTCTAATTACTGACTCTTTTGGCATGCTCTCAAGAAGATGAAATGGGACAAACATATATCTAATACAGACATCTAGTCTATATCTTCAAGGCTTGCACCAAATTAGACTAAGGACCACCTGTAACCTTCTTATCTAATGGCTCATTTAAACATGAAGGTTGACTATCTAGGCTTAGGCAAAAAATCTCTAAGTCATCCTAAAAGGTTGCTTCTTCTTGGTCATATGGGTCAATGCTAACTTCAACACCATCCTTTCTTTAATTAATTTTAAATTAGCCATATGTTATTGCATTAACCCATTTAATGGTTGAAATCTCATGTTATTATGGATATGGATTTGACCATTCTCCTTCATTCTTGAAGACATCAATATTTCCTTCAATAGACATTTCATATTGAGGTTAGTCAAATTCCTCACCTTGATTTGCAAGTTCATTTTCATGCTCTAGATGAGGAATAGGCTAGTTTAGAACCTCTTTTTGGTCCACAAATTCATGGTATAGTTATTGGATACTTCATCTTGATCCTCCTTTTTCTCTATTTCTTCCTCATCTTCATCCTTACCCATACCAAATGGAAGTTTTTGGAACAAATACATATCCCCTTTGATCTCAGTTACATCCTAAATACACTTCCCTTAAAATATGAAGGCATCAATACTACTTTCAAGATCTAATTCATTAGTGTCCAAATAATACCATAATAGCTGGTTCAAACTTTATTTCTCCTTATCTAAATGGAGTGGGCTTCCTATCATGATCTCTTCATTATATAGACTTGTGTTGTCTTCTTCAAGTTCACTTATGATTACAATACCCTCATCTATTCTTTAAAAAATAGGCTCTTTATTTAAGAGGGAGATGATTGGAGGGTGAATAAGTTTACATTGCTTGCAACTTAAGAGAGTATCCTTTTAGGTAGGGACTTTGAAGGCTCTCTTTGGTGGATCTTAAGAGAGGGAGATAGAATCATAGAAATTTTGTATGGAAATCTCATTGAGATGATCTAACACCTCTTTTCTTGAACTAGTTCCTCGACTACCTTAGAAAACACTTCTTTTCTCTTCTTTATCCCTCCTTGATTGATTTCTATGAGGCGAAAACACAAGGCTTGGCCACATGCTCCTTTTCTTTAATGGGTGTGGGAGATGGTGGTTTCACAAGAGAGGGTATAACATAGGTTAGGGTCATTGGCATAGGAGAATATCCAAGATGAGATGGCTTCATGTTAATCAGTTGAATGGTTTATAGTGACTTCTTTAGCTCTTGATGAGGATGAGACTTCAAAAGGTTGACTAGGGGGTTAGGTTTGAGCATAAACATGAGTATGAGAGGGAAATTGGGTTCTAGGGTTGCCTTCTCTATTTCCTAAGATCAACTAATAGTTATTTTCTTTTATATCTTGGTCTTTCCTAACCAATAATTCTTCTTAAAACCTCAACTCCTATTCCTGAACACAAGCTTGGTTTTCAAGATTCTATTGTTACATATAGTATTCTTCTTCCCTATCAACCGTTGTTAATTATTTTTCAAGATCAAGCCATATCTCCCTAAGGCTATTTTTTAGTTGACTAAAGAGAGGCAAATTTAGACAAGGATGATACATTTAATCTTTAGGGCCACTTGGGGTGAATCCATGAACATTATTAACTTGATATGAAGGATAAGTAATTAAATAACATGCATTTTGATAAAATAAGGGAAGATACATAAATTATAATTGTTATTAGGCACCTAGACTACTTATACTAGTTGATGTTCATAGTGGAGTGACCATTGGTGGTTGCAAATGTGCCTCCAAAGGTTGATTACACTGAAAGGTAACACCAAGAACCTTTCAATGAGATTCAAAATGTAGTAAAGCCCCACTAGGCATGATAGAAACTATTATGGCATTAATCCACACCATTAGCGAGTGTTCTTCAATATCCCTATGAATAAGCCATAATATTGGAATAAACCCAAGTTGTGGGTAACCTATGATGGGGCTAAACCTTTAGACAAGGTCAAATTCCTTATGATGAATCACCTAAAATAATGATACTATAGGGAAAAGGGTTAGAAAAGGGGAAAGGGATCCTAAGAAAGTTAACTAGGTGATGCACCAAATAAAAATAGGAAACTCCCATAAGCTTGAACCTATACTATATTTATATAAAATAATGTTATCTCACACAAAATCATAATCTATCTCAATGCATAAGTGTTTCATGGACTAGATTTAGGTAAAACACTAATCCAAACCTATAAACAACTTGAAAACACCTTATAAGAGGCAAGGAAAGAGGATAATGGATATGGATGAATCTTATTCACAAGGACATCATGCAAAAATCAATAAATAGTGATCTAAGGCAAGATATAAGTAAATAAAGTCTTTATTACATAAAGAGGTAGTTCTTAAAAGCTTGACAAGGTTTAGCCTAATCAAGATGAGCATATTTGTAATATCTCAAGGATCCCCCTTCTCTTCCAAGATCAAAGAGTCATTGTGAGAGTCTAGAATCAAAGAGAGAGAGAGAGAGAGAGAGAGAGAGAGAGAGAGAGAGAGAGAGAGAGAGAGAGAGAGAGAGAGAGAGAGAGAGAGAGAGAGAGTTAAAAAAATAAGAGATATAGGAGAATGAAGAGGAGAGAGAAGGATCATACCATCTAAGATCATTAAATGATCTATCACCACCTTTTAATCAAATCAAAACCATTTTTCTATTGACAAACAATCTTTCTTTTGTTCCAATAGCCTCTAAATCATTTCATTGATTGAACAAGACACTAGAGGACAAGAATGTGTTTAGAGTGATGATTCATGATCCTATTATGAAGAGGAACACTTATAGACCCTAAAATTTTATTCAATGCTTAAAATTCTTTCTCAAATCACTATATATCCATCTTGGGATTTTATGCCATCTCCCACTTGACTTTCTTGTGAAGACAAAATCTTCATATCTATGGATCTGATAGAGCCATGTCATGTCTACTTTGAGTGGTGGTAAGTACCTAATTTGATGATGATATAGCCATGTTGAAAAATGAGATCATTTCCAATAATCACAAATATCTAACCTTAATTTTAAATCTAAACCCAAGTCTACTATAGATGAAAACCAATCCCAATTATTGGTTTTCTTATAGTCTTAATGTTAATGAACTAAAGCTCGCTAGGTGTTTCATATAGCTTCGATAATAGTTTCCACCCTTTTATCTGTATTAATTCTAAAAGACCTCTTATACTTCTATAGAGATCTAATGGTGATGCTTAATCCTTAAAATATCCATTTTGGTTCAACTTAGATCATCTTCAAACTCAACTCTTATGTATTTGCTTGCTTGGGTCAAAAGTAGCTTCGTTGACCTCCATCAAAAGTCTCCTAGGATCACTTTTGTTCATTATATGTCAAATTATTGATTTGGGACTATTAAATTTAGAACTATGTGGCCTCGTGATTAATCTGAGCTCTACTAACTTATTGACCTTACTTTCACCATTGATCTTTCTCTATACGAATGAACATGAGCCATATATTTTTTTCTAGTTTAACATTCTTAGTACACTTGTTACCCATGCATATGCTCTTAGGATCCACTAACCTTTTGCCCTAATACTTGTCATTAATCATCTTTCTCATGATTAAACACACACCATTAGATCTTTGGGACCTATTGACATCATCAGGTTATCACTCATCATTAGATCTTTGATCTGATCGAACATGAACCATTGATCTTGTTCCAAGCATTTTTTGGATTATTGACTACCCACATGCCATTTATCTATGATCCAATCAAGTTATATTTTGACACTTTTTATCCATGCATTCATCCTTGGAATATTTTAATTAAAATGGCTATTTTCAACATCTTTATCTTAACATCCCCCTGTGTGTCTTACTCTACTAGTTCAACTTTAAACACTTGTAACTTGAGATAGATAACTCATCAAGTCTCAACATTTGTAAATAATGTTCAAGGCATGAAAAACATTTATCCCATGTGATATTTTAGCTCTATAGGCTTCTTGAGCATACTTAAAAAAATGCATAAGTAAACTAATTTATTTTTGTGTGACATGTAAGATAATCTTGTTCATTTAGACTTGTGTTAAGAAATGTTACTTGATCTTTTAAAGCTCCAATGAGTTTCTAAGGCCTTTGTGAACTTGTTCCATGATCCTAAATAAATTTATTACCATGAGAAACTAATTCCTCAAAATTTTTGCAAACTACACTTTAAGTTTAATTAAAGTGTTTCAAAATATTTGCAAAATACATGTGATATTTGGACCACTCATTCCCTCCAAAACTCTATTCAGCTCATCCATTTAGGTATAATCTCACCTTGTTTACATATTAGGAGATTATCCTTCTATATAGGTACTTTTAAGTCTCTATTTTGTGGCACTTGGGAGAGGGAGATAGATTCATGTAACTTTTGTATGGCAAGCTCATTGAGCTAAACTAACACCTCTTTTTATTGAACTAGTTCTCAAAATACCTCAACTAACATTTCCTCTCTCTTATTTATGCCCTCCTTGACTAATTTACATGAGGGGAAACATAAGGCTTGGCCAAATTCTCTTTTTATTGAATGGGTGTAGGAGAGGTTGGTTTCAAAAGAGAGGGTATAACATAGTTAGGGTCATTGGCATAGGATACGATCCAAGATGGGATGGCTTCATGTTCCTCATCTAAATGGTTTTTAGTGACTTATTTGACTCTTGATGAGGATCAGACTTGACACATTTGAATAAGGGGTTGGGTTTTAGCATAAATATGAGTAAGAGAGGGAAATTGAGTTCTAGGATTGGATTCTCTCATTCCTAAGAGCAATTGATAGTTATTTTCTTTTTTGGCTTGGTCTTGCCTAACCAAGAATTCTTCCTAAAACCTCAACTCCTACTCCTAAACATAAGCTTAGTGTTCAAGATTTTATTGTTTCCTATACTAATCTTCTTCCATATCAACCTCTCTTAATTCTTTTTAAATATTAATCCTTATCCCCTTAAGTCTCCTTTTTGGTTGACTAGAGAGAGGAAAATTTAGACAAGACTGATACATTGAATCTTAAGGGCAATTTAGTGTGAATATATGAAAATTTATAACTTGATATGAAGTATAACAAATGAAATAGCATGTATTTTGATCAAATAGTGGATGATACATACCAATTAATGGTTATTAGGCACTTGGGATAGTTATACTAGCTGGTGTTCATAGCCGTGGAGTCACCATTGGTGTTTGAAAATGTGCCTCCAAAGGCTAATTACACTAAAAAGAAACACAAAAAATATTTAAATGAGATGAAAAATGTAGTAAAATTCCATCGATAATTCCATAAAATGTTATAACATTAATCTACACCCTTGGAGAGAGTTCTTTAAGATCCCTCTAACTAATCCATAACATGGGAACAACCTCAGGATGTGGGTAACTTATGATGGGGTTGAACCTCTGAAGAAGTCTATCTTCCTTCTTATGGATCACCTAGCCTAATAATACTATAGGGAAAAGTGTTATAAAATTGAAAAAGGGATCCTAAGAAAGTTAACTAGGTGATGCAAAATAAAAAACCCATACTAGATCTGTAGAAGATAATGATAACTCACACAACCTCACAATCTAGCTTTGTGCATAAGTGTTTCATGGACTAGGTTCAATTAGAACACTAATAATACCTGAAGACAACTTGAAAACACCTTAGAAAATACAAGGAAGGAGGAAAATGCATATGGAATAATCTTCTTCCCTAGGCCATCATGCACGACTCACTAAACATTGATCCAAGATAAGAGATAGGTAAAAAAGTCTTTATTGCATCAAGAGGACAAATGCTTGAAATTTTTTAGCCTAATAAAGATGAACATATTTTGAAATATCTCAGAGAGTCCCCTACTCTATCAAGATCAAAGATTTTTTATGACAGTCTTGAATCAGAGAGAAAGAAAGAGAGGAAGAAAATAATAGATATAGGAGAAAGAGGAGGAGAGAGAAATAACACACCACCCAAGATCATTAAATGAGCTACCACCACCTTTTAATCAAGGATCAACACTATTTCTATATTGACAACCAATCCTTCTTTTAGATCCCAAGAGCCTCTAAATCATTTCATTGATTGAGCAACACACTAGAGGATTGGAATGTGTTTAAGGTGATGAGTCATGATCTTGCTATGAATATGAACCCTAAAAGACCCTAAAATTATATTAAATACTCCAATTACTTTCTCCATTGACTAGATCTCCATCTTTGTATTTTATGCCATCTCCCACTTGACTTATTTGTGAAGACAAAATATTCATATCTATGGATCTGACAGAGCCATGCCATTTTTTATTTATGCATTATTAAGTACCTAATTTGTTGAGGATATATCCATGTTGATAAATGAGATGCCTTGCTATAACAATAAATATATACCCTTATTTTTAAATATAAACCGAAGTTTACTATAGATGAAAACCAATCCCATTTATTGGTTTTCCTATAGTTTTAATGTCAATGAAATGAAGCTCTTTTGGACAAGTGTTTGACCTCATTTAGATAATAATTACAACCATTTTATTTGTATTAGGTCTAAAAGACTATTATACTTCTATGAATCTCTAATGGTGATAATTGATCCCTTAAATATCCATTCTGGTTTAACTTGGATCATCTTCAAACTTAGCTCTTATGTATTTGCTTATCTGGGTCAAAAACAACTTCATCAACCTCTATTAGAAGTCTTCTAGGCTCACTTTTATTCATTAGCCATCAAAATATTGATTCAGACTATAAAATTTAGACACTTGGTGGCATCATGCTTGATCTAAGCTCTATTGACTTATTGAACTTACTTACACCATTGATCTTTATCTGTATGAATGAATGTGAGCCATAGATAGTTCTCCTAGTTTAATGTACTTAAGACACTTATCACCCATGCAACATTTTCTCTTAGGATCCATTTACCTTTTGACCCACCACTCACTATTGATCTTCTTTCTCATAATTAAATGTGCATCATTGGATCCTTAGGATCCACTGACATCATCAGGTTGCCATTCACTATTGGATTTTTGATCTAATTGAATATTGACCATTGATCTTATTCTATATACTTTTCAACTTATGAACTAACTTTATGCCATTAATCTATGATTTTATCAATTCATATTTTCAAGCATGTTATTTGTTTTTCACATTTATCTTTGGAATATTTTAATTTAAATGGATATTTTCTAGAGCTTTAACTTGACATCCCCATGCATGGCTTACTCTACTCGTTCAACATTTAAACACTTTTAACTTAAGATAGACACTTCATCAAGTAATGAAATTTTTAGATAATGTTCAATCCATGATAACACTGATCTCATGTGATACTTAACCTCTAGGATCCTTCCTAAGCATACTTAAAAAATGCACAAGTAAATCAACCTATTTATTTTTTCATGACGTGTAAGATGGTCGGGTTCATTTAGACTTGTGTTAGGAATTGTTGTTTAATCTTTCAAAGCTCCAATGAGTCTCTAAGGTGTGTGTGAACTCATTACATAATCTTGATTTCATTTATCACCATGAGAACTTGCTTCCTTTAATTTTTGACAAACTACATATTAAGTTTACTTAAAGTGTTTCAAAATCTTTTGAAGCTATATGTGATATTTGGACCACTCATTCCATCTAGAACTTTATTCAACTCATCCATTTAGGTAGAAGCATTGTATGTAGGCCAAAATTTTCCAACATTACCTTATGATATATCAAAACACATAGGATTACATTTTTATTGAACCTTAGGAATATAACCATCCATTTGAGTATGTAGTGCACTAGTTAATGGTTAGCACTTGGAGGTTAGTCTCATCTTACCCATACTAGATCTGTAGAAGAAACTAGGTTTAGTGGGCTATGGACTAGGTTCAATTAGAACACTAATAATACCTGAAGTGAATTCCTCCATAGTATATCATGTTAAGATGATATGGATTCATTTGATGTCCCTAATCACATATTATATCAATTATCTAATACACTTAACATCATGAAGTCACCTATTAAAATATTTCTTGATATTCTTAATCTATTTAGATTTTACAAATGGGTTGAAATTTTTTCTTACCTACTATTTTCCACCATATCAATCCCCACACTATCATGATATAACTATTCTAAATAACCATCTAGATCTATCAACTATAATATGATTCATATCACTAATAGATATATGATCTAGATGATTACCATAAATCTTCAAAGCCCTTGATGACTAATACCATTTAATACTCCTAACATGAATGATACTTTATCCAAAATTCCCCACTTCACCATTAGAGCAATTGATAGTCATTCCCTATGAATAAACCCTAAAAGACCCTAAAAATTATTAAATACTCCTATCACTAATCCATTGACTAGATGCTCCATCTTTGTATTTATGCCATCTCACCACCTGACTTATTTTGAAGATAAAATATCATATCTATGATCTGACAGAGCCATGCCATTTTTTATTTATGCATTATTAAGTCACTAATTTGTTGAGGATATTCCATGTTGACAAATGAGATGCCTTGCATAACAATAAATATATACTCCCTATTTTTAAATATAAACCGAATACTATAGACGAAAACCAAAATTATGTTTTCCTATAGTTTTAATGTCAATGTAAACCTGAAGCTCATCAAGTCATGACCTCAACATAGATAATAATTACACTCCATTTTATTTGTATTAGATTCTAATAAGACTATTATACTTCTATGAATCTCTAATGGTGATAATTGAAAATATCCATTCTGGTTTAACTTGGATCATCTTCAAACTTAGCTCATTATTTGCTTATCTTTACTTATACCTCTATTAGAAGTATTCTAGGCTCACATTCATTTCAAAATATTGATTACATATGATGGGACTAATGACCCAACTATTTTTATTAACTTATTTTTGTAATATCTTACAATGAATGGGTCCATAACTAATACCTTTTATAATACTAAATTTCTTATCAAAATTTTTATGGGAGATTTGCTTTTAGAATCACTATTAATCAACTCCATCACCATTACATTGGATTTACATCTACTACATTTAGTAAATGCTCTAGATCTAAGGAATATTCAACATTCTATATATTCAACTTATGAACTAATAGCCATTATCCATTATCATTCAATGGTAAGTTTACAATACTTAATTAATTCACACATACCTTAATTGAATCAATGGAAATCAAATTAGCTCACAAATCAGATCATAACATGAGTGATGAAAATATTTTCCAAACTATTCATCACTACCCTTAATCCTTCCTGATACTTCAATACAAGGTTTGGATTTTATCTCGGGTTCAAACTGTTGGAAGATGATTTTTATCCAAGCCAAAATTAAAATATTTTCACCATGACTCAATTTGAACCTTATCATAGTTTCATCAAGGATTCATTCTATACTTCAATAAAATGGAACCATTACCAACTATAACTCTACACCATCCTCAAACCAAAATAGGAGTAATCAAAAATATAATATTCAAACTCCCTCCCTAACCATCCCTTGAATATGCTAGATAATGAGGTAGTTACTATCCTCCCTATAAACTATTTCATTCAAACTATCACCACATTCCTCCATCATGGTAGGATCCAAAAAAAATTATTGTTGGAACTTAAAAATGTCAATATTGGTCACTCTATATGATATTTAACATGTCATACAATGAAAAAAATTTTACACTTTCCTTCATGTTAGGATAATGATTTTTATCATGATGTAATATTGTTCAATACTAACAATCATAATGAGCATATAAGTAATCTTTTCATAAACTAATATTTTTTTCCAAATTTGTAATTCTAAAATATCAAAAAACTTCTTCTGATCCAATCACACAACATACAAATGATAAATTTGTGTTATTTATGCTAATTATGATCAATATTATACTAATTATTGGTATCTAAATACTGGATAATGTTAATTATAGTCAAAATCCCATGGTCACAAGGATACCATCA